>JAHZNA010003710.1:0-23701 GCA_027743935.1 Sinodicranocentrus sp. ZH6 | reverse complement strand
TTGGGTGGTTTATTTATTATTATAACTTATTTTGGCGCCATCTGTATAATGTGTTATAATTGGGAGAACAGCCTGTTAAATTGGTTGAAATTGTTAACACTGAATAAAGCTCAAGTTCAAGTTCAAGTCATAAATAAATCCCATAATACGCTGTACATACTATAATCATGCTCAAACTTTTACTCATTCATAGTCAATGATGACATTTTTATGGCTATTGAGAGGTTTCTGAGTTTATTTAAAGCTCCAGCTATCGATCAGTAACCCTGATCATTGTTCAAGAGTGATTAGTTTTTATTCAGAACTTCATGTTAACAGAATTGAACAAATGACTCTCACGCCAGAGTGAACATAACATTAAAATAAAAGTATGCTGCTGTTCTGAAAGTATATTTTACGGAATACTTTCTTTGTGCATAGTATTGAGAAGTAAAATTCTGTTGAGCATTTGAGTGTGAATTCAGAATTTCTGATTATTTTCCTCTGGAATAGCATCAGAATCTTTCTCATTTTCATCCTCTCCGAAATTATCCTTTCCATGGGAATACTCCCCACACGCTTGACAAGGGGTCGGGACATACTCTAGGTCATGCCAAATTCTTCTAAAAACCCACGTTTCAAGGTCCGTTCCTTCCGTTCCATAACTAAGATCGACTGACGCATATAACTTAAAACCAATGGATCTAAAATTCGCTAAGACTTTGGAGAGTAATAATTTAGAATGAATTGCATCTTCAGAAATGGGATACCAAGGATAACCACGAAGCTTCAGTTCCCAACAACCGTTAAACCACTTTTTGTCGTCCATGCCCAGTGGCCAAAATTGAGTAACTGCATCTTCAACAAAGGTTATCAAGTCTGGCGCATCAATAAGTCGAAGTCGATTTCTCATGTTGAAAGAGACCACAAATAACCTTGCATCTGTATCAACAATGCCTTTTTCGAAAAACAGCGAATCCTTGTCCCCCTCACGTTTACTTACATCGGTAGATTGAATGAGATTCCAACCAAGAGTTGCCATTGTAGTTAGAATGGCAGCTAGTAACCTTCTTGCTGCGACTGAATCTTCTCCAGAGGCATGCCATGGACTTCCTGGTGACAATCAAGCATGCATAATAATAAGCTTACATGCATACATATCTTATTATGGTAAATGAATAAGTATTATTTGTAAATTTGTAAAGTAATAATTTCAACGCTTATTCAACGCACCTACAAGTTTGAATTCGTGACTTCCATGGTATGACCGTTCTGCTTGAATACCTGTCCATGAGTTGATAATAGCATCACGGATAAGTGGAACCGAATCGGCTGGACAAGCCAGAAGTCGCAATCGATCGGCCATGTTCATAGTAATGCAACACATTTGAATTTTACTTTGATTTACTGGCTCGTATGCTCCGTAATGGGTCATTTTTAAGGCAGAATGACACTTATTTGCTTTCAATGGTATTTAAAGGAATAGTTTTGTTGATTTGAGTAAGACGTTTGATGAAATGTAATTCTCAGTAGACTTTATAGTATTTTACAAATTTGTCTTGAGTATTTAAATTGAACTTAAAACTAAAATAGAAAGCAAAACGAATTGTTTTTTGAAATATTGAATATTCCCCTAAACTTACAGCTTACAGTCAAATACTCGCAGCAGAACTACTGGAACGACTGGACCACTGGATGAATATTTTACTTCTAACGGAATAATAATAATTTGTAGCTGTAGTTCTACAGATTCACCCAGGCATTCCAGTGACGCAATAATTTTATTTCCATCGAATTCCAACTATCGAAGAAGTGTAAAAAGAGTTTTGTTTTATGGAATAAAGAAGGACACATTGTGCAAGATTACATCACATCTTCTACATCTTTACATTGAAGGGGACTGCATGGCATATATATAGAATGTCAGAAATTCTACAATCATTGAACCAATCCCTTCCCCATTCCCCTGTACTAACTTATTTAATAGAGCATAAAAAACGAAGACAAAAATATATCAGATGTGCAATTCGCATGCTAAGGCGTGAGATGTTTCAAAGAAAGTAGAAAGATTAGGTTTGATAAGTTACTTACTTCCCAACTCCTCCGAATTCGCTACCTTTGTATTTATTGGTTACAGGATTTAGTACATGCATTTGCAATTAGGTTACGACGCTTTTGCTTCGAACAATTTGATGAAGAAATTGATATCTACCACACGTCATAACATTGTCATATGCTTTCACATCGACTCGATCGATATTTGGAGTGCAGTATTTTATAATACGAATGCTGCTTTTATCTGAAAGAAAGGTTTATGACAAACTAGCTTTAAATATGCATAAGAACTTTCAGCCAATTTTATACCTATTATTTGTAACAGCATAACTTTGAATATGTAAACATGTAAAAACAAAACCTGAGCTGATTGTACTTTCACACTTCTTCCTGAAACGAAATGAAATATTTAGAGATAATAAAGTCTAGAATGTATTGTTTAATCGAGTTATCGCGACGTACTTATTCTTTAACCGCCAAATTAACAATATAACCCACAATTCGCCGGAGTAACTCTAAAAATAACGTATAAATAGGACTGAAAGCTGAATACTTGACTTCAATAGTTTTATTGACAATTTAACATTTTAGTTTGTAACATTTCAAGGCACCACAAGTTGCATTTTGGTATAGCATAATACTTAAAATAATCATTATATTTATTTTCACAATATGCGTGTGGTCTTGTTATATTTGATCGGGCCTTCATCGTGGCAGAAAATCAAATTGAAATTGAAATGCAGCATATTTACATAGAATTGCATAGGAAAATGGTTACATATTTCAGTTTAAAAATCTCAAAAAAGGTTTTGGTTGCGGCGCTTAAGCAATGAATATCCTCCATGAAAATTGATTTACTGCCAATTCTCTGTGATTTTTCTAAACACCCAAGTTTCCAAATCTCGTCCCTCATGGCCATAGCTGATATCGACAGAAGCATACAATTTGTATCCAACTGATCGAAAATTAGCAATTATTTGACACAACAGTAATTTTGAATGCACAGCATCTTGCGCAAATGGAAACCACGGATTTCCTCCCAGTTTCAATTCCAGACTTCCATGGTATTCTCGTTCGTTTTGAATTCCTCTAGGCCAAAATCTGGTGACAGCCTCTTTCAAATATGGCATGAATCCTGGGGCATCTACGATTCTAATCCGGTCCCCCATATTGAATGACACAGCGAACAGACTTGTATCCGTTTCTGGTTTTCCACGTTCGAAAAACATAGAATCCTTATCCCCCTCTTTTTTGCTTACATCAGTAGATTGAATCAGATTCCATCCTTGCTGAGCCATCACAGTTAAAATTGAGGCTAGTAATCTTCGAGACGCAACAGCATCGTCACCTTGACCGTGCCAGGGGTATCCTCGTAATTTAAACTCGATGGAACCGTGGTAAGGTCGCTCGCTCTGGATTTTTCCCCAACTCTGTTCAATCTTTTCACGCATCACAGGAATCACCTCTGGGGGGCAAGCAAGTAGACGGAGACGATCCCCCATATTCATTGTTATGCAGCATGTTTGATAATTTTGATTTTGAACGGGTCCGTACTTCTCACCATCTGCCATTTTACAGCTTTCGTAAGTCTGAAAAGAGCTAAAAAACAATTTTTGTAATATTGTAATCTTCAGGATTGTATTATACGGCGACAAAAGATTGGGGTTTTAAGAATCACCTTTCGTACAGTTACTTATCCCACAGTGACAGCCACTGGGAAGAATGTTAGACTGATTGCCGTTTTGCTAAGATAGTTGAGTTGCCTATGAAGAAATTCGACTGGTCGATTTAGTCGATTTTAACCTGACGTGTTTGAAGTTGAACGATAAGTAATCGATATCGTTTGTAAACTCCTTGTTGAGGAGTAGTCGAGTAAGTAAGTCTATCGAATAATGACGTGTGACGAATAACCCTTTTTGTTCTTTTACCACGAAATTCAGTACATAAATATTCAATACATTATGGAATGGAAGGTATATTGCTAAATTACTGGAGATGTAAGGTATTTCATTTCACACACAAATATGCCTGCAGTACCAACAACTTGTTTTGGTGTTCCTCATACTCACACTCATTGCCATTGCTCACACACGTCACTACTCACTACTCTCATCATATGCTTAAAGAGGATATGTCGTGATGATGATGAGGGAGGATGCCGGATTGTAGAGTACTACTTCAAAGAGCTAGATGCATATTAGACATGTGATGTGGATCACATTATTAAGCAGAGCTGACGGCCGACAGTCACTCGAAATCTCAAGAACTATTACCTTCGCAATGTGTTATATTTGCATTTATAAAAATGTTGCTATACATTTAGGGAAGTAAATAGTTTAAAAAGGTTATATCAATGACAAATGTGTCATTTAAATGTTTGTGTACGGACGATGACGGTACTGATAGATGAATATAAATTAATTTTGTACACAACATTGTAATTATTTCTGTGGCCAATTAACGTATGAATGTTCGTTAAAATATTTCCTGAAAACTGTCAGATATTAATGTTATGATTTTCCACAAGAAAAAGTATAAAATGCATGATTACGATCATATTATGCAACTTTTTCCTTATATACATGCAAATACCTCTCAACCTCTCACGCTCAGTGTGATAAAAGCCTTCGGAAGCAGTAATTTGTAAAAAAGTATTCTAATTTGTGGATTTACAACTAAGCGTAATTATAAAATTATTGGAAACTGGAACTACATGAATTCCATTTTATTCCTCAAAATGCTTGTAAGTAAATATATTTAAATACTCGAAATGAATGGAATGATACAGACATAGGTAGGTATAAAAAGGCAAACATCAAAAACTATCCTTCGGTTTTCAGTTTTTATTCCTATTTTGGAAGCATCCTTGCACGGACACAATCTTCTTGGAGAAATCAATCGATGACAATTGCTGCTCCCCATGGGCTGGGTAAACGTATTTACAGGTTCCTTTGCAGTCCTCTTGATCACAGACTTGGTTACATGTTCCTTTGGTGTCCATCGACATAGCCTTTTTGTGCCAATTTTTGGGTAGATTTTTGCATGGCCCTCTGGTTTCAATGGTAGTTGACTGACCTGAAAGCAACAATGTTAAATTAATATATTTCCCACATAAGATTTAAACTACATACGCATACATCACAAACTATTTAACTATTTAGGATTGCTTTAAATTACCATTTAAATAATCGTCGCTGTAAAAGTCCGCTTTAGTTTCGAAGGCACCATATTCTGCAAAGAGAATATCATTCTTTCTGTCACAAACAGAAATTGTAACAAGCATGGAAAAAACCACTGCGACGCAAAATAAATTTCTGATCATTGTTCTGATTTCGTGCTTCTGAAATTCCGCTTTAACACAAGTATAACACTTTTTTTACAACTTCACTTGCAGCGCTCAACAGGCAAACTAAATGCAAATTTATCTTTTATGAGCAAGACAATGCTATTTCTCTTTTAAACCCACGCAAGATAACGGTTTGCCGGATGTTAGTGAACTGAAAGAGATTTCACAGTTAGCACCAAAGTAGACAACGCTTGTGTTGCTGAAGAAGATGGTCTTCTTCTCAACTTCAACAAATCTGTATGAGCACTTTTATTGTTGAGAATCTTGTAGCTGGAGCATTGTCAAATAAATTTATAAAAGTCTTACGATATATGTGTTATATATATACCTAGGTAAAATGATCTTGTGCTGTCCTCCACACCATATAAAACGATTGCATAACTTTAAATAATATATGCAATGCAATACTTAACAATCACGTTGTGCGCATGGGTGTGGCTACATGCTTCATTGCGTGTAAGATACAACTAAAAACAACCGGCTATCGTATCTCAATCTCTTTCAATAACCAGAATGTACTAAAGTGCTCTAGAAAAACCTTTCACTTCTTCCTGTATCAGCAATTTTTATACAACCTCATTCAAACGCATGTTGATCTGGTTCTCAATCAAGTTTAGAAGTTTATTTATGTTCTTTCGTATCCCTCCCTGTTTTTCATTTCATAAATTTCATGATGCTGAGCCTGAGGTTGACTGCTAATCAGATCAAGGAAGTTGTTTCTTATACATGGTTCAGGCTGAATTTGACTTTTGAATGTATAATGTAAGAAACCACTTATAAAAATTCCGATGCAGCGTTTGGAATCTCTTTTTTAAATAAACGCTGTAATAATTCTTAAAAGGGTTTTTGTGTGAGTAGGCGAATTTAAAAGCGGTAGGGGTGAATTAAAAGTCACCTTGAAAGACAGGTTAGATGCGACTTGAAATAAATTACAGGTTAGTTATTTGATAAAGTAAATTAAATAGGCATTATATTTCATGTAAATCATATCCAGTTTAATCAGTATTTCTTTGAAGTTATAGTTTAAAACTTGTATAAAATTAACATTTTGTTTTGACATGTGTTTTGATTTAGAAGCTTGTTTTATGTATTTATTATTAGATTGATACTATTCTGGTTGTGACTGTGACTGTTGATAGATTTATTTATTGTGTCCCCGCTGCCTAATCATTGACAATGATATTTTTAGGTACAACCCTGACTGCCCATAGTACGCACTCCGCAGTGAGTGATGTAAATGTAAGATCATTCCACATCCACATTTCTTTCTTGCAACACAATCGAGTAAGGTTCAGGAGCAAGTACAAAATTAATTTCTGGTTCAAAAGAGGGTTCTGGCTCATTTGGGTCAAGGCTAACAGTAAACCTCTGAAATATATTGGTCAAAAATAGGAAAATCGTATCCCTAGCCAAACTTTCTCCCACACATTGACGTCTGAAAAGAAAAAAACATCAATATTATAGTTGCATCCTATGCGTAAAACCAATATGTCACGTAAATAAATATGAAATCAAGACCTCCCAATTTGGAAAGGCATTAGGTTTTCATTCCTCTTGAAGGTTCTTCCATCCGGACTCAAAAATCTTTCAGGTCTATAGTTTTCAGGGTCTCCCCAAATTTTTGGATTATGGTGTATATGATACAAGTTAGGGAATATCCATGTGTTTTCAGGTAGGTAATAATCTTTAAAGTATTTTCCTGCCATGGCACGATGTTGAACACCCGAAGGAACAATCGATGAATATCTCAATGTCTCTTCTATAACACTTTGCGCGTACGGCATGCTTTAAATTTGAAACACAAAATGGCTTTGATTATTGCGTAATTAAACTTAGGAAATCAATCAGTTTAATTCCTATTACATACTTTGGACGATCAGAAACTGAAACGATTCTAGTGTCTCCGGTAACATCAGTGATCTCTTCTTGCAACTTTTCTTGTACATTTCTGAACTTTGCTAGGTATAGAAGCACCCATGAAAGGGTAGCGGACGTAGTGTCGGTCCCTATATTAAAGGTGCATTGTAGAAGGTAAAACAAAATATGCGTGTAGGTATCATTTTTAAGGTTCATTATTCAGTTCAAAAAAATCAGTTTGCATAGTTAACACATACCCGCAAAGAATAAATCAGAAAGAATGGTACACAGCTGGCGTTCTAAAAATCATTAAATTAATTACAAACCCAAAAACTAACTAATTGTGAGAAAGATAAAGTGAGTGTGATAAAACTACCTTACCTCCTCTACTTCCGTAAAATGTTGATGATGGATTATTCTCTTGAGCTTTCATTTCAGCTAGGTACACATCAATGAAGTCACTAAAAACAAGCAATTTTCAACTGAATTTTGATTCGACCAGTCAAATTACAGCGTATAAATTAATTCGACGAAACAAATATGATTGTACCGAATGTTATCTTCTTGAAAGGTTGCTTTGTGCTCATTAACAGGATCTTCCATTAACTTTCTATTTCTGTCACGCACTTCATCAAAGTCCTTAAGTTTTGGTAAAAAGTGTCTAGTCCATGGAATGAAAAGCATAACCGCTCGACTCATCAACTCTTTCGTCAACCTAAATAACATGTTTGCATTTCAAAAATAATTAACGCACGCAAGTAAACATCAGCATTCAGATCCTCGCAACCCAAAAAAAGAAGAGGAGCAGATACATATAAATTTGAACTTATAACACACTTATTACAATTTACTTACCGAGCGCTATCAGCCATCATTTCTAACAATTTTGGATCATCATGATTAAACCGACTGTTACTAACTATCATCCACAACGAGTTAATCACAGCCACTTGAAATACTTCCTTTGCATTCCGAATTCGCTTATCTTTAGCTTTCTTAAAGCGATCAATAGACTCTTTGACTTCGTCTAGCACAAGTTGTTCCATCGTAGATTTTCCAAACCCAAAGTCGCGAAGTTGGCGAAGAAGGAATCTGCGATGAACTTCCCATAGTTCACCTTCCGTACCGACTATGCCTACACAATAGGATTCACAAAATACCCATTTTACAAGTGAATAAATCTACAATCAGGTCATTTATATTTGAACGCAATAATACCTAATGGTTCATTTTCGTACATTTCGAATCCTTCGAAAAATACTCTACCCGCAAATGCAGGCTCGACTGTAAAAATTTCCTTTAGCCATTTTGGATTTGATATAACGACGGCACTAATAAGTAAATTTCAGTAATTATTACGTTGTGTAGTTTTACTTAATTAATCTAAATTTATTTTACCGTCGATTGCCAAGTCGAATTTGAAATATATCTCCATACTTATCCGCCCATTCCCCGAATTTGATATGCATCTTGTTCCCAATTTGCAAAACATTACCAAGAAGCGGTATTCCCGTGGGACCTGAGAATATCATGTAGGTAGATTCGTAAATTACCTAATGGTAGTCATTGAAGACATTTGAATGTAATTTCTAAAATATATGTGAACCTGGGATTTGCTTTCCTTTAGACTCCTTTTTCCTGCTCATCCACCAAATTATACCAACTGTTGCTGCAAATACTGCGACAATGTATAATGAAAACATCACGACAAACGGGTTATTTTAAGGATTTGCAACTCGATCCTATTTGGAAAGTTTCTGGAAATTATTTCTTTTGTGTCAAAGTCAGCCCTCTTGAGTTTCCATAAATTTGGAACTGTTGGAAAATGTAATTGTGTACTATCGGGTACACAAAAGAGTTAGGAAGGAGACGGGACACACACTACACAAATACACTCATCCATTGCATTATTCTTACAAAGGTAATAAAAAGAGAAAACGTGTGTTAGGGTTAGGTAAGGATATTCATGTGATTCTCCACGTTCCATGAGCTACCATATAATCTTCATTAGGTCCAGTCGCTGGTAATTACAGACTAACATATTGAAATATGGTACTTCTCAAATTTTCAATGTTAAAAAAATTCATCATAACGCAATATATTAACAAGGTCGTCGCATATGCAGATATGTTATTGACGTTGTTAAACATCTTTTTCAGCATCCACGGCTGAGTGTTGAAGCTGTTTTGTTTATCCTTGATTTTTTCCTGCTATCTACTTGGTTGAATGGTCCAATATTCAAGGGCATGATTTGACAAAACACGCGGTGATGCAAGTGAGATTTCGAGTCACGAACAAATAAATTGCGATATGATTTGTAAATGTACGAGAGTACAAGATGTTGATTTCTAATTCAATGGAAAAGATGCTCAAGTGATGAAATTGCAAAAATTTTTATAAAGCGAAAAAAAAATATATGTCTGTCAAATGTGGTATTTTAGAAAATTGAAGTCCCAAGTCCCAACCGATTCGTACAGTATTCTTGACGTTGACAAATCACTGTTGTCTGTCTGTTCTGTCTGTCCGCGCCCGAAATAAATTGAGATAAATTATAGTTAATGAGATATTATTAATGCTTACACTAATTAATGGGTGATTTTAAGTAGATGGAGATTAACTTGAAGTCATGGGTTTGCGTGTTCACAGTTCACACAAGCAGAAAAAGTTAGACTTAATTAATTTACAAAGACTTCACTCGGTATTTATTAGCTTCAGGAATTAATAGAATTGGTTAAGAGTGACATTTAGAGGGTAGGGTTAGATGGTTCGTTTGAATTTCGGAAATTATCCCCACCGATCTCTGTCTTGGTGATAGAATTAATTAAAACCACTGTCTTCCAACACAACCGAATAAGGAACTGGAGCTAGCACGAACCCAAGTTCTGGTTCGAAACTGGGCTCGGGAGAGTTGGGATTAAGGCGGATGGAAAATTGTTGAAATATGTTCGTCAAAAATAGAAAAACATTGTCTCGAGCCAGAGTTTCACCAACACATTGCCTATTTTACATCAATCGTATTTTAGAACCAAGCATGTTCATCTGTTTACATGTTAGTAGCAATGTTCACATAAAAAGTTCATAATACCTTCTTCCAATCTGAAAAGGCATTAGATTTTCACTCTTCTTAAAAGTTTTCCCATCCTGGCTGAGGTGATACAAATTCGGGAAAATCCAGGTGCCCTTTGGAATAAGGAAACCTTTAAATTCTCTATCTGCCATAGCCATATGCTGCACACCACTTGCAAGTATTGACGACATTCGAAAAACTTCTTCAATCATTGCCATTGTATATGGCATACTAGAAATAACAGCAAATATTTTCATTACATCGCTGCTTATATTATAGTTTTTATCAATATACATTTTTAAAAATCACTGCTCACTTCGGCCGATCTGATAATGAGACATGTCGAGAATTACCAGTTGCCCTACTGATTTCCTCTTTAAACTTTTGCTGAACATGCGGAAATTTGGTTAGGTACAATACAGCATAAGATAGAGTGGAGGAAGTAGTGTCCGTTCCTGGTTTGGTAAATAAAGCGATACACAATGGTTTGCGTAGGCTAAGATTTAAAGGATCCCGATAGTTTTTTTGCAAATTTTAAAAATATACATAGCTAACCTGCAAAAAAGAGATCCGCTAATATTGCATGCAGTTGTCTCTCTGTAAAATAAATCAAAACATTTACAAAACCTCTATTATACATAATTACTCGTTTTAAAATCTTAAAATATATTAAGCTTTACCGGCGCGAGATCCGTAAAACATGGACGATGAGTCGGTTTTGTTGGCTTCCATTTCTTTAAGGTACACATCAATGAAATCACTGCAAAAAACAAAGTAATCAACTATCGATGGAAATGGCAGGAAAAATATTCAAAACTTCAAACTGAATACCGAGGAGCATCTTCTTGGTATGTTTCTTTGTGTTCATTGACAATATCCGAGTAGAACTTGATGCCTTTTGCTTGAACTTCTTTCAGTCCCTTTATCTCTGGAAAAAAGTGTCTTGTCCAAGGCAAAAATAGTGTAACTGCTCGCTTCATGATTTGTTTCATTATACTATTACAACAAACAAACAAAATACATTACATATAAATAGACTGAAGAAATTGAGCAACCTGCTCAATCTTCAATTAATTTTTCTTACGCCTCGGATTCAGCCGTCATTTCAAGCATTTGTGGATCGTCATGTGGGAATCTTTTACTGCCAACAATCGTCCAAAGAGAGTTGACAACTGCAATCTTGAAAATATCTTTCATATTGTCTACTGGCTTGCCACTTAAAGTTTTGAGGCGTTCCAAAGTTTCTTTGATTTCTTCCATGACGCGCTCTTCCATCGATGACTTTCCAAAGCCGAAGTCACGAAGTTGTCGTAGTAAAAACCTGCGATGAACTTCCCAAAGTTCCCCTTCTGTGCTTGCGATACCTAAAATTTGAAACTAAATTCTATGATTCCGTGCAAACTAGGATAGGATATTGTGCCTTACAATATTCCAAAACTTATAAAATGTTTACCTAGAGGTTCATTCGTATACATTTCAAATCCTTCAAATATCTGTCGTCCTGTGAAGGCCGGGTCATTAGAAAAGATTTCCTTAATCCATTTCGGGTCTGATATTACAATTGCTCTAAAAACAGTTTAACTTGTAGAATGTAAAAAAATTCCCTTGTAGGTAAATTAACAATACTTCTGTCATATAAGTAAATTACCGCCGATTTCCTAGCTGAATTCGAAATATTTTTCCGTACTTTGTTGCCCACTTACTAAACTGTAAGTGCATTTTATCACCAACTTGGAAAACATTTCCAAACACCGGCAATCCCATTGGACCTAAATATAAATAAGATATAAAATTAACATTTCGTGAAATCAAATCTTTAGCTAGCTACCCGGGTATTTTTGCAGTTTCTTAACCTGGAATTGCTTTGAATCCTTTAAGTTTATCATCTCTGTTCAGCCACCACCAAAGGGCTAGGGTTCCCAGAAATAGAGCAATTACTGGTAAGGTCAGCATGTCGCAGATATAATGAGCATTTCTCAATGAATTTCAACTACCTCTGAATGCGGTAAACTTCCAGTAAATAAATACCGTGTGGAATTAGCAAAGCATGCTGGGAAAAGAGTAAATGATAACTAGAGGGGGAATCAACCATTTCAAGGATTCTAGACATGCTTATGCAGTTGCAGTACAAAACAAAACATATAATCTGGACACTCATATAATAGGATTTAAAATGATATCATATAGCTTAGGTCAGCAAAAACATCCATCATAGTTAATAGCTGTGAATTCTGGAGCTGGGTTTACACAAAAAATTCTACTTGGCAGGTCTAACTAATTATATGATGGAACTGATTATGGTGAACATGGATTGGATGCTATATTATACAAAGACGTCACAAAGCATAGTCTATCAGCTCAGTTGTTATAATTATAAAACTTGTGCTATGTATTAGTTGTAAAAAGATTTTTTTGCTGTTGTCCTTGTAGCTGTGTAACCATCAATGTGCAATGTGTGCTGTTATCATGGACCGAATACCACAAACACGGTCTGCGTCGACCTACAATTGTAATGACCAATGACTGGGCAATTGAACATGTAATCAACGCTTCCAAAAATTCCGAATGTTCTTTAGTTGCATAAAAATGTAAAATTATATTGACCTGTTGTTGAGTGTACAGTATACATTGAACTGTTCGTTCCTATTTGAATCATAATACAATTACATAGTCAATTGCTATGCTGTAAGCTGTAATTCACATTTCTCAAACTTTTTTTTGCTCTCCAAAAAATCTGCATATTTATTGTGCATGCCTAATGTATGTGGGAGTATTATACAAAACGAATACCTAATGGACTTACTTTAAATAGGAAAGTAATGTCATGCTATAGAGCAGAGGTAAAAGTTAGAAGTATCAATATCAAGGCTTTTTAAGTGGTTGTGACAAGTGCACAATAAACTTAACTCGACCCACACGATTCATTTTCCTACCTATTAATTAAAACGTTGTAAGATTAAAACGATAAATGGAAATAACTTAATTGAACCGTCACTCCACAATGATATTGTTTTCATTTGGCTTCAATAATTGCTATAATTTACTCCACGATCATTAAATATAATAAATACTTCTACAGTAAAGAAGTAAAATAAAAAGCATGCCAAAATAATCCATTTGAAATTTATATGTAGGTATATTCTATGAAAATGTGTAAAAAAATGTTGTATACATTTTGAAACATTAAATAATGTCAAGTAAACTCAACCCTTAACAGTCCTCTTGCATATGAACTTTTTTACCACAATTATGAACAACCATACAATGGTGAGGTGATGATGATGATGGTGAGGCTTCAATCGCTCGTCTATTGCTTGATGTCTGATGATGGCCGTTTCGCAACTGCTCATGTCGACATCTTTGTTGCTTCTTGAGCACCGCAGGTAAAGTAGTATAAGGTCCAACATACTGGAAAGCCGTTGATGGCGGTGGCATGCTTGGTGGAAGTGCAATCCAGTACGGAGGGGGAGGCGTCCAGTGCATTGGAACCTTCATTTGAGACATGGCTGACTTTTTCGAGGGTAAAGGCAGCGTGGAAGATAAGTACGCTGGTGGACCCGTACCAGAAGACATAATAATTGGAGTGGAACTCTTTTCCAAATGAAAATTGCTCATCCTCGACGTTTCATATCGTCGTAAGTCTTCACTGGCAAGAATTGACATTCCGTTTTGACGAGTGTTTGAACTTTTCAAACCACACAAAGTGCTGTAACGCTGAGGCACTAAATCTGATGTATCCGAGTATGGTAGCGTTTCCTCCAACTTGTTCCTCAAGGTAGCTTTTCGCAAACGACATATCTGAAAATGGACGTATACTGATATTACCACAAAATAGCTTTATAAAGGCTTTTTTAAACACTTCACTTCAACCAAAAAACCAAATTTCGAATGACAAACCAAAACTCACTGTATAAAATAAAACGACGAGGAGAACCAGTAAAAGGATAACGTTTCCCAAGACAGCCCATTCCAATATACCGAAATCCATTTCTTTCAGCATACAGAGGAGCATTGTCCGTAAATCTTTATTGCCCAAAAATCACATCACATTCCCAGGAGTGACGATCCACAGGTATTGACATGATTACTAATTTTTATTTACTATCTGTAGAAGCCTTCACAAATCACCAAAAATATCACTAAAAAAGTGAAAAAACACTTTATAATCACTTTGATGGGAAATCGTAAATCGTATGCATTTTATCCATTCCTAAAATTCTTCAACTCACTGCTACACCTCAGGCAACTGCCATGTAGAGCACCTACGCACAAATAAAGCCAAAAAATAAAATTATTTAGGTTACGCAAACAGTCTCCAAGAGCGTTTCAAACTTGCAACTTGTATATGTTTACCATTGTCAATTGTTAAGTGTGGGAGATTGAGAGAAAGAGTGAAAAATGGCAAAGTGAATGTTGTCTCTGTAGGAATTGTGTTACTCTCAATTCTGACAATGAGTTAATATCCGTTGGTTCGTACGAGAAGTTAGATAATTCCTTAATAACGAAATTTTTGCATGGTTCTGCATTGTTCACCACTGTCATTTAACATTCATTTTTGCAAGTGCCTCTTCACATGATACTAGCCCATCCTTTAGGCACATCATATGCATATTTTTTCCCCTTTCTGCACTTTTGTTTTTCCTTATTGATGTCATGTACACCTTTCAGTAATCAACAACATCGTATAATGTATTGTAGTACGAGAGCGACGATGAGTCTTGGTGAAAAAAATCATGATCTATACACACACAGCCTACTTTGCTATGAAGAAGAGTCCCAATTATGCAAAGGTTACTACCATTATTTTTCCTCTTGCTTATCTAAAAAGGAGAAGGCAAGGCGAAATGTAACATGTATACACGACAGGTAAGTGGACATCGAGAGAGGCTACTTTTGTTATTGATGAGAAATCCGCCATATCGCACACATTATAATTGTCATCTTACTAAGTTGATTATAAACTCTTGTTTTAATCATGACAAGAATGACATGACTAACTCTTCCCTTTTTGCCATGAATGGAATCATGCAATGCTGAAGAGTGCAGCCTCCTCTTCTTTATTTTCAAACACTATAATTGATAAAATTACACAGAGTCCGTTACCGATGACACGGAGTGTATATGAGAGCATGACTAAACGTGAAATTGTTTATAGCTCATCCATACAGCGAGCATTTCACATTTTCCTATAATTGTTACCACAGATAACGTTCGTACTTAGCCTGATTCCTGAAGGCAGTGTGTCTACACACTTCTCCTTTATGATATTGAGGAGTTCCCACGAGAAGAAAATTTTCCCTTTCATTATTCCCATGCTGTGAGTGGCAACTAACATGCTAGCAGAAGTATCCTTTAAAAAATAATTCAATGCAAATATACAAGAGTTATATTTACATTTGAAACATTTCATCGGAATGCATTTTCAAAAAATAAATATTTTGCTTATATCATTTCGACCATCCTGTATGATGAACAGTGACACTTCAAGAATGGGTGTTTGCGTGTTTGTTGCATCTTGTAGGTAACATGCAAAGATATGTAGTCACTGCATTCAACTGCGTTCAAGGAACAAAGATAATTATCATAATTTGTAACTTACAATTCAACCATGTAAAACAATATCAAGGGATTTGTGATTTCAACACAGACACATAAAGGATCCATGACTAAGGTGCATGAATCGCTATTTTTTGTGGAAATTAGAAACGGTAAACATAGGAGTCTTCGCCCTCCGTGTAACTGCCTGGGTACTAATGATCGTCCCCTCGCATCGCCTGATCAGTAATAATGATAAATATGCATTATAAACTTTTTCCTCCTTTAAAACTCGTAAATGAACGTGTAAATATGGAATAAGTTGTACTAATGATACGATAGCATCAAGGAATAAGAATTCTCAAAGTCAGTTTCGTTTCAATAGCTAACTGTGTAAACACACGAGTCTTGCTATTTACGGGTGTGTACGGTGTCTACTGCTTAAATTCTATTTGAAGCATTTGACTAGGAAGAGGACTGATGCAAATGAGGAAATGCACAACGAGGAAAATCCGTGGGTGCTATCGATGCATATAGATAAATTTTAGCTTTCCATTGTGTTGCTAAAAATAGATAGGGTTTGCTTCATCTGTAAATTTTCAAAATGATGTATTGCAACTTACTTACAGTTCTAATTGTACTGCAGATAAGGAAAAAACTACGCCCACGATAATACAGAATATTTCCCCATCTATTGATTATAAGTTAATTAGACATAATCTGAAATTGTACTTAGGTTGTGAGATGCTGCACAGTTGTGAAACGTGTTTGAGTAATCCTTCATTAATGATTCAATAACAATGTCTCCGCATTAGTAATATGAGAATTACAGAAGCCCATTTTGTGGAGTTTGTGCTACTAATAATTTGTGATTTAGAACATAGGAAGATTCGATGAGAATTTATTTGCTTGGGAATTTAATGACATAATTTCATGCAATAATCTGCCGTCGTCAAATTTTTGATGTGCTATACTTTTTAGCTCGTAAAATAGGAAAACATAAAACTCTAAAAACCTTTTTACAATGTACAAGATCAGTAATAAATTTCAGCATGTAACTAAACTACAGACAGAGTAATATAATTAAATTCGACTGTTGGTAAAAAAACTGAAAAATTGTATTTCTCGAGCTTTTAACAAATTTCTTTGTCATCTCACCTTCAGTAGATTGTCAACAATATGATTTTTTACAGAGAACATAAAATGGAAACATTACTACAGATTTTCAGAATTTTCTTTTGATTGTTCGCATGGCTTACATATAGTTTTATCAATTGGTTTATTCATGTTGCGGTAGTATTCTTCCTCTTTTAGAATGGACTCTTTCCAGGTTTGTTGTTTACTCAAAATCTGGTCAAGCTGCTCGATGGTGTTTTGCATGGAACTCGTGTCATGTCTAACTCGTGGCACAGCTAGCATAAATGTTTAAAGGAAATAAGACAAATGTATCGTTTACATATGATGTGAAATAGGTGTAATTAATTGCAAGGAATTAGTAGCTAAATAAGTAAACTATTCAAACACATACGTGCCAATCTGACAGCATTATTTAAAATAGCACTTCGTCCTAGGTACATATTGGCTATAGCTGCGTCATCAACATCCGTACCGTTTTCCATTGTTTGGCGACCATTTCTACCTTTACAACACCGAAATGGTTGTACATATTGGAACAAAAACTGAAAGACGAACGGAAACAGGAAATTAATACCGGTGGTGGTGTGCCTATCTGACAATGAGACGTGCTTACGTATATGATGAAGTCGCATAAATTATTAGTAGCTACATTATGATTAATATGAGAAACTACTTGTTGGTCTATTTAGGTACATACGGTTGATATAAATAAGAATAGTCTTGGAATTTTAAATTGACGAACGGTTTACTTACAAACAGAATAAGGAGAATCCCTCCTGCAAAAAATATTATCAGAATAACTCCTAGGTATTCGTTCATCCCAATAATTCTGCTTCAGTTAATCCTTGAATAAAAGCCCCAAAGCCTGGAGCTGAAGCACACAAATATTGATAATTTTGGATTCAAGAACGTTCGAATCAAAATACGTATAAAATTTTGTTATTTAATTTATCTTACCAGTCAGTTTTAACCATAAGAAAAGGGTTAGAGGTACTTTAAATATTTACAATAGCCTGTTCTAAGAAACGAAAGTTCTTGGAGAGATGCATAATATGAACAATTAGATATTAATACCAAGAATTAAAAATGTGATGTAAAATCTAGATCAACTTTCCTATGGATATTTTTAATGCAACTTAGGGTCATCAACATCATACAAGATCATTGCCTATAGTATAATTACAACTTAGGTGGTAGGCAATAAGCAAATTACCATTTTTAGAATAGTTATTTTTTCACAATATCACAATGCATACTAACGAAGTCATAACATTACCAATATGAATTAAAATGGATAGTGCTTGATTAAAAATTCAGAGGAGTATTTTACATTCATCTCATTTACAATAGCATCATGGTTAGTTTAGTCACCAAACAAGCGTAACGTAATTAACAATTTTTAATGTTGGTCATTTACATTTTGCGACATCTACAGTCCAAAACAAGGAATCGTAGACAGGATGGTGATGGGTAGTCGGTAGTCTATAATTCCACACACACACATAAAATACAATACAAATTGATCTCGAAGATATACCTTTATGAAGCAGTATATTGTTGCCAATTTT
Organism: Sinodicranocentrus sp. ZH6; assembly: GCA_027743935.1. Lineage (NCBI taxonomy): Eukaryota > Metazoa > Arthropoda > Collembola > Entomobryomorpha > Entomobryidae > Sinodicranocentrus > Sinodicranocentrus sp. ZH6. The sequence continues at coordinate 5,157 of JAHZNA010003710.1, read as the reverse complement.
AATTATGCGAATATATAACATTGAGAATTTTGTTTTAAACGGAATATTTGTCCAAAGCTTAACTTGATCACTTTGAATTGATAATTCAGGAGCAAAATTCACTTGACTTGGAATCATTGGAATTTCAACCTTTGAACGCACTCTACTCATTCAGTGGACAATTGGCTTTGCTTTTGCTCATCTCTGACATGGTTGACAGAATTATCATCAAGGAAGAAGAGAGTAGTTATATAGCGAATGCCACTATCTTATCGACATTTTTGCAAGATGTCCTCCATTGAACTTTGTGTGAAAAGCCTTGAATTGAATACCAACAGAGACATGTCAACCATTGCTCTGCGTGCGAAGAATATTTGACTTCCTTTTAATGGAATGATGGTATTCATATTTATTGTATTTATCCATCTCAGAGGAAAGACTAGCAAGTGTTATTCATTTAACCAGAGCGAAAGGCTTACAATTTCTGATCATTCGAAGGAATGATATAGTTGGTATTTTAAGTAGTAATATCCGCAATATTAATTTAACCTCTGGAAAGTCGCAATCAATTCTTACATTGATTAATAAGTAATTTATGATGATGTATGACTTGGAATATAAGCTTAGCACATCTTACACTATCGAATCTACGAAAACGAAAACTGCACAAATGCGTCATTTCAGAGACTTGTTTGTTGATATTCCATGTCATTCGATGTTAAACCTCATATAATTATTTCTTCTTGTCGGGTCACTGCACTTAAACCCATCTTGCATTTATGCAATTTTCGTTCATCGTATAGCTTTAGCGATGCCTAGATCAATTTCATACTTTTGCGATCAAGATTTGTAGCACGAGAAATACTTTGCAAACATCTCAACAGTGCAACAACAACGGCGCAGTTAACAACGGTGGAGTTATTGGGTAAGAGTGGAAAGTTTTGTTTCGAAAGAATTATTTAAATAAGGTTTTGTTTCCTATTTCACCTTCTGCTTCCGGTCCGTGGGACGTTTAACTGTAGACGGGGTTCCTGTGTTGACGCTTAATTGCATAAAAATTCCTACTGTCATTATTTTGTTTTAATTATTTAAATATCAGTGGTCAAATGAAGGTTGGCTGCGGTGTGAAAGCGGAAGGTATGATATATTTTCAGTGTTCTGGAAAGTTTTTTACTCGTAAGACTGACATAATCATGAGATAACCGAATAAAAGGATTTTGCGTGGTAAATAATGAGTTAACTAATGTATTTTGCACAAACTCACATGATACACGCAACACTTGTAATTTCGTATCAGTCTCATAGTCACAGATAACAAGGTCATCGATTTTTAGTAAACTCGTGAGTAAAATACTGAAACTTGTTATTTACCAAAGTTGGGCCAATATCAATCAAAATTTCATTCAACTTTTGTACATTCGGTTTTTCTCTTTTAAGAATTGAATGGGAAAATCATGACTTTCATCATTATGGAGTAAACCTTTATGTGCCCGAAACAATAATGTGAAAGAAATAAGGAAGTTCTGGATTTTCCTTGTTACTTCCAAAATTACTCAATTATTATGTTTTTCCTTTTTTATGATAATGATAACGAGCATAATGTCAAGATAAAATCATAAAAACTAAGTGTGTTCATTATTTGCTCTTGTTGCCCGTCGCCATATCTTATTTGAACGCCGTGTCCACAATAATAATTTCTGGAATATGTTATACGAGTTTTTTTTAAAAAATTCATCAGTGGATTTTGGGAATCACGCAACAGCAGAAATTAAGTATAATTTTATTCGGTTCGGACGTACATTATTCGCTCTCATACTAATTCCAACAAACTTTTTTTGCGTTGCACTATCATTTCCTTTGCTATGGCCCTATGTTGTTGTATGTCTGATGTACCATGTACACCTTATTACTAATATTTTGTGATTCTAATCTTATTTGCAAGCTGATCTGTGTAACTAAAGTTAATGCATGTTTTCATGATCTATCTTCCTGTATTTTATAAGATAGCATTAAACTTGATGCGCACAACCTTTATCCTTAGGAGTACACAGTACATGTGTTAAGACATGTCAATCACGCAAAGTACTATTTCCGTCAATTCAAGCGTAGAAACAATAGAATTGCATTTTTCTATGTAAAAATACAGTTGCGCAAAAGTCAAGAACCAAAACGGAGATCATAGGGCAATTTTTTGTGGAAGGTTCTAGGAGTTAGACTCTATACCTATCTATAAAAAAATCTAGCCATTCTCGCATGATTCATTTGGTTTATTTTGGAAACTTGTTCTTCAAACAATAACAACATAAAAAGAGGATGGGTTCGTACTACGTACAGACAACCACATATATAGAATTGAATCATTTCATTATGCATGGTTTGAGTAGATAGAGAACTGCTAAAGTCATGGATATAATTTCATTGCCGTTTTACGCTTCATTGCAATTGCAGCTAGATAGGAGATACGATCTGGACTGAGGAATTTCACGCTCCCCAGTCATGTCAAGATATTGAACAAGCTGACGTTGTATAAACCATCGTAAGGTTACAGATTAATATACATATAGTACTTCCATTCCAGAGAATTACTTCTCTTTTTGTTATTTTGGGGCGTTACTACAAAACGACAAAAAAACTTGGTGGAAGAAAGCTGCGTCACAAGTAAATCATGCATTAATTTTTGCCTGAGCTAAAAGTGTTTATGGTTTGCAACTTACAAATTAAGGACTATCAGAATAAAATAATAAATCGCAAATATTTTTCCCCAACATAAATCATACGGTTAAATCTTACAAATAAAAAAAAATGGAATAAAAAAGAATGGAATAAAAAATAAGTGTACAAACTACCGACTGTTTCAAGGTCACTGTACAAAACCCAGGTAAATTTTTCATAAAAACTGCGAATTACACAACTACGCAGTCAGTCAGTATGTTTCGCAGACAGATTTAATCGCTCGCAAAGGACTTACGTGTAGCAGTTCATTGGTTTGTTTTTATCAGGTCAAAGTTTAGTTATAATAGGAACAAGAGGCATAAAATGCGTAATATTTGTTAGCTTAACGCAATCAATCAATAACACAGGCAGATGCGATGGTTTGTTTGAACATGTTGATTAGTTTAATCAGAATCAGACATGCATGAAATATCGAATAAATATTAAGACCTACGTCAATCATCCCTTTCTGCTTCGTGACTTAAACTTCTCCAAAACTGTAGCCCATTCAGTCTTGTAGCATACATAGGCTTGCATAACGATGAGGTGTCATGTGCCAGAGAATTGCTAAAATGATTCTTTCCAAAAGGAATAAAGTTTCCCATTACCAGTAATAATAATGTATGGGTATAGCAATAATTACTACCCTCAAACTAAGGTAAATGAAAAACAGGCAGATGAATGTGGTAACTGGGTAAATGGGAAAGCTTTAATCAGTAGCTTTAACATATACTATCCTATGAGATTTATCAGGTTATGAAACTAGCTGAAAATATAATGTTATACGCATTAATTGCTACCTTGCTCGAATCTGGAATCAACGTTATTTGAAGTTAAATAAGATGGCCACGTCGAAGTTCACTTCAATGAGAATTTGTGATAAAAATCTACTTTTAGTTCACATGCTCATGATTCCCCCCGACTTCTCAACAACTTCAATAAAATAAAAGCTCAGGATAATCAAATAGGTACGCTACACTATTTAGGAGGAAACTCAATGCATACTTTAAAAAATCAGGGTAAGCAAATGCAGGTACTCGGCCGACGGAAGAAACTACTTCTTATTACATGTAGTTGACGCAATCATACTGCTTTTGCCCGTTGAGTGGACAAGTTAGAGGAAAGACTCGGATACTAAAAATTGGCTTGAAACCACATAAAACTAGATTAAATCATGAGTAGTTGTCAGCTTGATGTCGTTTTCCGGTCTCAAACTTGCACTTGAATTTCGCACGATTCCGCAAATAAAAGGAAAGCTGGGAATTCCCAACCTTGAAGACTACTTTACACTGTGTGATGCTTGTATAACCAGTGATATTGATGAAAAGTACTTTTAGTTGATATTCATAGATAGACTTAGGAATTGAAAATTTACAACCCATTTCTTTCTGTAGCACACATTATAAGACGCAACTTTTCTTGGTATTTTGTTGTTGCAAAAACATAATAAAAACCGGTCCTTCTAGGTTTTTCTTTATGTGCCAGTTCTTACTTGAATAGAATATACACGCAGCTTATAAACAAACAGGACTATTGTGCGTTAGCATATCAGAATTACACAAAGGCAAACAAATTAAGACTTTATCATGTAGGAAGACTGACTACATTGCTATATGGCAAATGTCGACTGCCGCCAGGTTATTATAGACTTCCTACAATCAATTTAAAATTTTATGCTTTTGCGCAAATCTTGCAATGTAAAATGGTTATCCATATGACTAGGACAACCGCACCTGAGATAAGTAGGTTTGACGTCATTTACATCCCTCGCTCCTTCTCACAGAAAATATATTGTGTGTCTGCCAGGTGAAATTCTGCTAGTTGTTTTGCATGTATGATTGTTGGGAATATTGCATGCATTCATAATGGTTTTGCTTAGGTCAAGTTCATGTTCAGTTTCTGTTTTGGAACAGAATGGGTAACATCGGATTCACAGTTGCTACGAGGAGCTCCGCTGTAGATCGCTTGTGAAGCCAGCTTTGCACTGCGTCTGCAACCTGTTGTCCATTTAGTTGGATAGCATATCAAAGGAAATTCCGGTTCATTTATTGCACAGCCGATAAAAATTCGTCGGGTGTTATCGTGTGGTTGAACTCCAAGTTCAGTTTTATTTAAATTAACTTGGATCAAAGTTAACATTTCGTCAAAATGTTGATTCTTGGAGATGAGAAACACGCCGAAGCTGTGAAAGCGCTAAGGAAGCAGGCAAAAGGTGAGAATCATTATAAGCACTTATATGAGATATTCTACAAAAAATCACAATTTCCAAATACATTTTCTGCACGATGAAACCTGTTTGACGCATTCTGGAAAAATGCAATTTATGATTATGATTACGTGGAAAAGTTTCCTCTTTTCTAATACACACTAGAAAGCCGTTTGTGCGTAATTGCACAACAAATTTTAAAAGAGTAAGTTAGTATTAGTGTAGCAAAAACTAAATAAAGGTAGACCTCAGAATTTTTC
>JAHZNA010003709.1:0-10288 GCA_027743935.1 Sinodicranocentrus sp. ZH6 | reverse complement strand
ATGAGTAACTTTAATGTTTATAATGTGTAGGTGGCCCGTGAAACCATTGTATCACTGCAGGACAGATTGAAATCAAAAGACGAAAGCATTGTTCAATATAGAAAGTTATTAGCAGAAGTTCGTACGGAGATGACGAATGCGTCAGAAAGGCATGTACAGGAAATGAGACAGTTGCAATTAACGATTCATCAACAGCAGCAAGCTTTCACCAGGTAATCGTAAAAGATACAGACACTACATCATTCGTTATAAATGATTCAATATTGCAGTAGAGTACAACGAAATATAACCGTACTTTGCATTAAAATGCTACTTCTCTGTATCTGGGCAAGATATTGATAAAACGTGATTCTGATAAAACAGGATGAAATCAACTTTGAGTCACCCGGTGAAAGACACCTCAAGTATTGAAGGTACAATTAAGGATCAACTCACCAGAATCCATGAGCTTGAAGATGAAGTTTCACAGCTGCAGCACACGTTAGCAAACGTAGCGTCTCAACTAACTGCAGCTCGGAGTGATGCACATCGCTGGCGTTGTACTGCGGAAATGCGATTGAAGGAAGTCGAGCAAACGAGAGATCATTTTTCAGCAGAGGCTATAGAAGAAGTTCAAAATGTTCGGAGAAAGTTAAAGGTACATAAAAAGCCTGACCTTGTTGGTTTGCTGTTCTTATTTCTCATGGTCAAAACAACAGAAAAATTGGTTTCCCTGCAGTTTTCTAAATTAGTGTATTTGTGTTGCATTATACATTGCATAGTTTTGTTTTAAAATATATTTTTGGCTAATACATGAAGCTATTAGGTCTATATTTTGGGTCAAGAAAATTTGCATGCAGTGTCTGATACGTAACTTGTTAATTTTTTTATGCCGATGAAGGACACACAGTTTAAACTGGAGAAAGCAGAAGACCAACTTGATGCTAATAAATCAATTCAACAAAGAGATTCGCTTTCTGATTTAGTATCAATTCTAAGAAAAGAGTTGGAAGAAAAGGATAAACAAATTGGAATGTACTTGAAAACGCTTAAGGTGGTTGATCTTTTCAATAATGATGCATGAGTTATTTTAGAAAAATTGATATCTGATTAAAATTCCAGTATTTTTAATATTTACAGAGCACGACATTCAATGAAAAGTCACATTTTGAGAGTTTATTAACAACTAAAGAAAAGGAAATTGACATACTCAAGGATGAAATTGCAAAACACTTAAAATCGGTTAGAAAAACATTCAAAAAATTCTCAATGAAAGATTATTTTACTTGTAAGCTAATTAATTGCCCGTTACTCCAACATTTTTAGATATCTAATCTTCAATTAAGATTGAGCAAAACTAAGGCTATTAACTATAATTCTGGGGTATCGAACGAATTGGAAGATCTGCGATTAAAGTACCGGGACCTTCAAGATGAGAAGCTCAAACTCGAAAAAGATATGCATGAAATTCATTCAAAAAGAAATGAAGAAGAAATGAAAAAAATCAAGGTATGTTGTGTGTGTAAATAAATATTTTCATTTGTCAAGTTGGCGTAATGATTACTCTTTTTGCCTGAAACTATTCAGAAATGTTCATATTTATTTAATTACAGACGACAGAGAGTGTTGCAAGGTGGGAGGAAAGCAAAAAGTGGAAAAAGAGCAAAGAAAAGTTGGAGTACCGCGTGAAAGAATTAGAACATGAAAATGAAAAACTTGAGAAATTAATAGCAGCATTGAAAGTATCGATACATCGTTTAGAAAAAGAGAAGATGATTCTGGATTCCAGACTGAAATCCCATGGAAGCTCCATGTCCAAATCATCGATGGAAAACATGTCAGAAGGCTCTGCACCTTCCATATCTTACCATCAAAGCTATATATTAGCGCAAGGCGAAATTGCAAAGCTTCAAATTGAACTTCAAGATACAAAGGAACTTGTGGAGAAAACTGAATTCGAAGGACGAGAAGAAATTGAAAAGTTGAATATGGAAATTAAGTGTTTGAAAGAAAGGATTGTATCTCAGGAAAAGCAGTTGACCGCATTTGAGTTGGCTCAAAAGGTGTGCAGTAAAACAACGTGGTCAATCCTCAAGGTTTTTGGTATTTACAAATGAACATAATATATGTGTGCTAATTTCAGGGAGATCCACAGGTGGTTCAAGAAATTAAAAAAATGGTCGTCAAAGAATCTGAATTTCAAAAGGAAGTCATGCACCTGGAAGAAGAAAACTTACACCTTCGATTACAAATCGAGCAACTGCAATTAGAAACTCCAAGACTGCGAGATCGTGTGCAGCATCTTCAGAAGTAATTCAAAGTTTAGATTAACTCTGTATTTCACGCAATGATTCTACTACCATTCTTATTTTGTTGGTTGGTTTGTTCTTTGTTCATCTCTAAATGCTTCTTTTCATCTTACCTAAGGATTGTAGATTCCCTTAAAACTGGAAAGCCTCTAAGTGGTCAGAAAACAGGACAGGCAAAGTTTTTGACACAAAGACCGTTGAGCGAGCTTGAGAGAACGATTACTGCATTGAAACAAGTAATTGAGAAGTTGCAAGCTGAAAACGTTAAATTGAAGGTCAAACCGGATATTGGCTTACTTCCCAGAACAGCTTCTGAACGACTCCGTGTAAGTTGCAGTATTTCTTGCCATGAGTGTGTCATTGTTATCGTATGAGTCTTACAATCGTAATATATGCACAGAGAACATTTTAGCAAATCATACATACGATTTAATAGTTGGAACTTGGTAGCACGAAGCAATCACATGCAGTATTATTAAAATTCCGAAATAACGTGCATATTTTGCACTTGGAATGCTAATTATAATTGCTATTCATGAAACAGCATTTTATTTACGCATCTGCAAGAAAATTTAATAAAAAAACTGTTATAGTCTTCAGTCAGTGCTTTGATGGAAGAAAAGCGGACATTATTGGACAGAGTTGAAAGCTTGGAACTAGAGACAGAAAAGTTTCAGCGGTTGTATACGGACAAATGCTCCACTGTCGATTCCTATGAAACTCGACTTCAGGAAGCAGAAAAACGAGTGAAAAGCACTGAAATGAAACTCCGAGCATTCTTAGGTAATCCTATATATATTTGCGTCTCATGTGCACATTTAAATTCAAATGTATTAAAAAATTCTATTGACAGACGACAAAAAATCTTCCACTCCTCGAATTATTGCGACTTCCTCACCATCTACATGCCACAGTTTTAATGCATTAGTGCACAAAGTTCAGAAAATGGAAGAAGAGCTATTAAATAAGAGTAAAGTACTGTCCACAGCTAAACAAGCTTTAAAAGAAGCTGAAAGAGCCATATCTACTACGACGGCCAGCTCATCGAAAAGCTCTATTCAAACCGCTATTAAGTGATAAATTGTAGTCGAAATGTCGTGTTGTGGTATATCGTTCTTGTTAATATCTTTTAGTCATAAGCTCAACGGTTGATTTCACATACAACAAAAAGTAACATGTTTAGGAAACCTATATTTTGCATACACCTCCCAGTTTTCAAGTCGTTTATGTTTGTTTTAGAAATGTCATAGTGGTTGGGGTGTACATCATTTTAACACACTTTACACTTTTGTACGTAATATTTAAAGTATTTTTGACACAAAATATGAACATAAATAAAAAATTGACTTTATAAACAAGGTGCGTATCTTTGTTTTAATTTAATCTTTGCGTCATTTAGATACATTCGTATTATATCCTGAAACGTAGTCCAATATTTTATCCATAGAAAGTTGATTCAAAGCTCGATTGATGGGAGGAGATGGGCCACTGAAAATATTTAACGGGCATAACAGAACAGATACAGATGGGCAACTATAATATTTAACATTAAAAGTGCATATTACCACTTACGTAGGCGTGGCATATGGATCGTCCACTACATAATATAGCATTTTCCAGACATAAATAAATAACACCATCCACACAACCATGACTATAGAGATAAGTATCAGTTGGTACATAGGAAGGGCTGATTGCAAGGTGTCGGAAGGACCCTACGGAAAGTTGGAAAAGTCATGTCATGATATTAATTTAAGTATACATAGACTTATTATATTAATTAGCTTGATCGGGTTTGCATAGAAAACACACTTGATTGCACATAGCTTGAACTTACTGGCTTTAACAAATCACATAATGTGTACATAAATACTGCAGTATGATTGATAAGCGGCAGAGCTTTAGAAATCACCAAATCGCTAAAATCTACACTGTTTACCGACTCCATGATAAAAACTTATTGGACAATTCCACTGATTAAAATGCTAAAAAGACTCAGATAATACAGCTCAGATTATTAAAATTACAACAATACGCTATATCCCGAGTGAAAGATTACTCTCAGTTAGTGACTCATGCAGTTTAAAATTTTCCACGAGAATTTCCAAGTCTTAATTACATATATCCTCATGAATGAAACTTTCTTTGCAGACTAACATACTCAAGCGATGTAGGAGTTGTAGGACAACGTACAGCATAGCGAATAATTTAGTTTATACCTAGTCGACTAGTGAATGAAAACCGTTACACGATGATCTAGTTGAAGACAACGGTTTCTTGTTGTACAAAATTAGTGCAGATCGGCCATGAATAAATTTAAAATTCATGCAGTTCAGCTATATTCTTCATTTAGAACTTTGTTGAAGTAATTAAGCTCTCTAGTAAAATGTGCATATGTATTATTATGCTCAGGATTATTAAATGACATTTATCTCAGCGGTGTGTGGTCGGTGTAGAAAGCAAAGCGATACAGATGCATACAAAATACAAACATACAACGCTGACACGACTTTGTTTTTCCACATTTATGCCAATGAAAAGTGGATGAAGATTTGAAGATAAATGCGAAAAAAATGAAAGTGACTTGCCTATTATGTATATCGTACCCGTACCATGTGCAAGGTGCAAGTGCTAATACCCCTATGTATACAGCGGGTGCATATTTTTGTGTTTTTTCACTTTTGTCACAACAAAGCGGGCTTCTGAAGGGGTTGTGTAGAAAGAAAACTATCCGAAATATTAGTTCTTAAATTCATGAGAATCGTCAGATTTTGTATGTAAATATAAATGAATAAATTAATATAGTTTTAAATTATTTTGGACGCTATGAAGTATAATATGGACAGCAATAGAGGGGATCAATTATAGGTAAGTTAAGAAACAAACAGAGAGAAAATATTAGGCTATACCAAGACTAAGCGCGTACATGCAATAGGCACGTCATGATGACCTCATGTCATATTGCATGAATGACCATTGTGTCAAGATTGTGTTGTGAAGTGAAGCATAAAACAAATTCATGAACTAAAAGTACGTATGTTTGGTGTTTTATTATTATTTTTTCATATTTTGGTCCACCAGGTCCAAGACCAGAGAGTCAAAACTGTCCAGGACGCTAAGCTCGGGGGATTAAATTGTCAATATTTAATAGAGCAATTCATAAGGTTTAAAGTGTGAAAGGGTTTTCAACTTCCAATATCTTCAAAAAAATCCTTCTTGAGTGGGTCGAAAATGGATAGCTTAGATTTTGAGTTAATGGAGCCCCTTTCGTATAATGCGAATGAGGATGACTACCTTGAAAAATCGTTAAAAAAACGACCTGGCACAGGTATGTAAATGTATATGTACATAATGGGCTGTGCTATTGATATTACCTATGAGAATACTGTATTTTTAATAGTTGATATCGAGGATGCCACTCGTGGTTTCAAACGTCAACGCGTGGACAAGAATGCTCCAGTTACATCTTTTAGAAAAGAAATTAATAGTGACAAAAGTGTGGATAGTTTTCCAATTGAAGTTATTTCCGATGTAATTTCTCTCGAAGACGATTCTGACAGCAGTAGAATATTAAAAAGTCAATATAATCTAGATTACGCAGCTCCTTCGTGTGTGTTTGATAATGCGAGTCACATTAATCCAAGCAATCCAGCCCTTTCTATAAATCAAGAACCAACTAGTTCAACTTCAACTGCAGTTGCATGTAAAACGGGGTTCCGACGTGTTTTAAAACGGATTCCTAATGACATTCCGTACTTGCCACTAACATGCGAGGATGGATCTAGGCTGTATCTACGTATAAAAGATGTCAACGAAGATGCTAAAACTAACTATAAAACGTCATTGTTTGAATCTACCCAGTATTCAGGCAAAAACTTAATAAATGATTGGGATCGTACGAAAGCTGAAGCTAAATTATTAGTGAGTATAGATGACAGCATTTGACTTTCATTTTAATGTTAGTTTAAGCTTGTATGCTGAATTATTTTGTTATCCGACATTAAGTTTAACCCTTTGCATTACAGAAAGATAAATTTCACAAAGAGTTAACTAAAACTGTCGAAAGAGACATGGTATCGATACCCAGTGAGGAGAACAAAGAAAACGAAAGCGGTGCTTCCAATGAGCTATGGGTGGAAAAGTATAAACCTAAATCATTTTTGGATTTACTAAGTCAAGAGGTATGCACTGTTTCACTTTCAGTTACAGGTTTTTCGAAAGGTGCGAATGATTTTTATCAGAATAAAATCGTTGATTCTTGTTACCTGTGATGTAGGCTGTAAACAGGGCATTGCTACACTGGATAAAATTGTGGGATAAATCCGTATTTGGCTTTGATTATTTAGCTAAAGTTAAAGCAACGAGGGAAAAATACTCAAAATTAGGTACAATTCAATACTATTTACGACAGCAATGAAGAGGAATGAAAAGTTATGTACTATTTGTAAATTCTTGTTTTCCTGATGAATTACAGAAGCACAAGAAAAAGAAAAGGATGAAAGATTCCAGCGGAAACCGCTACTCCCTATAAGTGAAGAGTATGACGACGGTGGAAGACCTTCGGTGAAGGTAGTTTTACTGAGCGGGGACCCTGGATTAGGAAAAACAACATGCGCGCATATTATAGCCAGACACGCAGGTTAATTTAATGGTTAACCCAGTGCTAAATCTGGTCTAGTATCGGTTATGCCAATTTGTTCATGTTCTGTATTGGAATATTTCCAGGCTATAACATCCGGGAGGTGAATGCAAGTGATGATCGATCTATTGAAATTTTTCGCAAAGTAATAGACGATTCCACTCAGTCAAGATCCGAGACATTTCAAGGTGGCAGACCAAATTGTTTAATTATAGATGAAATCGATGGAGCGCCTTTGGTATACATTTTTTCCACGTATCCACTTAGGTTTCTTATGCTATCTGGTTTTTACTGATTTTTTACAAATTATTTACATGTTGCAGGCTTCAGTAAACGTTTTGGTGGAACTGATTACTGGAAATGCTACTGAAAGTGGCAAGAAAAAGATAAAGAAGGTTCTTCGTCGACCTGTTATCTGCATATGTAATGATTTGTATGCTACGTCATTAAAACTCCTTAAAAAATACGCCTTTATCCTGCAATTTCCATCAATTGCCGTTCCAAGGTACGTGCTGACTTAATTTTACTGCTCCGCAATCCTATTTTTATTTAAATTGTACATACCTTGCACCTTATTTATGTGCAAATGTTCGGTGTAAATAATCGCAGGCTGATTGAGAGGTTAAACGAAGTGTCCGCTCATGAATCTCTATTTCTTGATTCTAATACCATTCGGAGCTTATGTCACAAATCTGATTGTGATGTACGATCCTGCCTATCCACTCTTCAGTTTTTAAAAAGGAAACGGTGCACTCCGAAAGATGCCTTATTCGCTCAAATCGGAATGAAAGACAAATCAAAAGGGATTTTCTCGGTGTGGGGGGACATTTTTACATTACCGGAAGAGTACGTAAAAATTTTATCATATGATTTTTGAAATCGCAGTTTAAAGATTTGGAATAATATTCAGTGTATATATTATGATAGGAAAAAATATCAAGACTCGCAGGACCCTGGAAAGTCAGATATAAGATTTCGAAACATCCTCCGCTGTGCACAAAATTACGGAGAGTATGAAAAAGTGTTTGGAGGAGTTTTTGAAAACTACCTTAATGTGAAATATAGAGATTCGTACTTGCAAACTGTAAGTTAATGACATTTTTAATGGGGTGGGGAGGTAGTTTGGCGACATAAAATTATTTGGCATGTATTTAATTTTGCTAGGTAATGGAAGGTTTGGAGTGGAGTACATGGTTTGAAGAAATTCGTGGTTACATCGAGCGAACTCAGACTTATGGTATGTTCGGCTACTTGCCTATGTATTTTGTGATGTCACATTTCCTGTATGCCAGACGTGATTCACCGAGAATTCGTTTTCCTAATACTGAGGTAATTAAAAACCATTTTCCATGTGGTTTAAATACTTCATATACATTACGGGAAATAATTTCGATCAAAATTGTTTGTAGCTTGTTACTAAATACCCAAAGTTTAAACATACAATCAAGGCTCAGATTGCGGAAGCACCAGTTTCTGTTGCACGTTTCTTGGATCCTTATATGCTCATTACAGATGTGTACCCGGCTATTCTAAACATTATTCAACCTTGTAACATTAGACCGGTAAGAGAACATTTATATTAGTGTCATTTATATTTAGAATTCTAAATAATGTAATTGTGTGTCTTTAATAAATAAAATTGCTTAATGGGTAGGTTCCAACTCAAATATGGACTCCAAAAGAGAGGGAAACATTGAAAAACGTTGTTGAGGTTATGCTTGCATTCAATTTAAGTTATTCGCAGACAAAAAACCCGGAAACTGGAGCATATTCGTTTGTTCTAGAGCCGTAAGTAAAAAATAACTGAAATCGCGTATTTTATGAATACTGCCATTGTTAACATTCATCCTTGTTCAAGGTGATCCCTTTGATCTATAATAATATGATTTTGATACTGTATATGTATTATGCATATAGTGACCTAGAAGACATGGTAAAATTCCAATTGCAAGACTCTATTTCCAATAAGAAACCATTTCCTTACGCTATCAAGCAGTTGGTTTCAAGAGAAATTGAAACAGAAAAATTACGAAGAAATGATATGATACCTGATGTAGTCAGACGTGACTCGTTTAAACTACCTGAAACTCCCAAATCATCCAAGTCGAAAGTATGACGTTTGATTTTTATAACCTACTTCCATATGTCGGGGAAGTTGTTAATATTAAATATGTTTTTCTATATACCTTTCCAATTCCACGCTGGGGGTTAAAAAAAATTGTCTAATGCAGCCTCCTGATGCTGTAAATAAGTCTGCAGTAACCGTCGCTCGGGATTTCTTCGGGCGTCCAATCCTAACGGCTCATGATGCATCACCAGAAATGGAATCAAAAAAGCGTGAGTCGATGTTGCAAATAATATATTTAGTACTTTGTATGACGTAGAGGAATCAGCTGCAGTATATTTCCGATTTAAAGAAGGTTTCAGCAATGCAGTCCGAAGATATGTAAAAACCCGTGACCTGTGTTAATATTATCAATAATACTACTAACTTTATTTAAGTTCTCATTAACAAGGTGTAATAAATAGCGCGTAGACAAGTTAAATCCCGTCTTTGTATGTGTTAGTAATATTTTCGCATAACCTGTTATTTACAATATTTCAATAAAAGTCTTTTAACTGATCCGTGTATGTGTGTATTTTAAAATGATCAGCTTCTGTGATTTTGTTTTTTTCAACGTAATAGGGTCTGAAAATCAGTAACTATTGTATAAATCACTTAGTTTAGCGACGGAATCCAAAACAGAATTAAGTATACTAGTATATGAATCCAATGAACGATAATTGTGATGCATGAACGGTAGTTTGTCAAATATTTTCCCAAGAAATGAATGCGAATGGCCGGAATCATGAGAATGTGAGGGCGTTCCATATCCAGACTGTGGTGGGCCATATCCATAACCACCAGTTCTATTAAAAATTTCGTATAATAACAGTCATTAGTAAATTAGTATTACGTACTTTTATAAGTATGAAATTTTAAAAATATAATGTGTGTAAGACTTACTGTTGTTCTTGCTTGTCCGGCCTTACAAAAAATATCCAAACAATTAGAAATATAATGAACCATTTAATTCCTACGATAACTGCTATCACAAATGGTATTATAGGGAATCCAGCACTGATCGGATCCGCAACCGCACATTGATTATTTTCACAACCCTACAGAACGGATAAGCTTTAATGTTTTAAAGTATATAGACATCCACCGTCAAAGTTACTGCTGTATTTTAAGTTTAACAATATTTCTGCTTTAGTTAATAAATTATTATTTCGATATATCCTCCAAACTATGAAACTGTTGCATTATTTTTCGACTTCAAATACTCCTGATGAGCATCTCGCATGTGTTTCGGGAAAA
>JAHZNA010003708.1:0-11686 GCA_027743935.1 Sinodicranocentrus sp. ZH6 | reverse complement strand
CCTCGCATTAATCTTCACCTGTATACAAATTTTCAGCCAAAAAGCTTTTATGTGGCCATTCGGGACCTCAGGTCCAAAACCTCTGCATGTAGCACTTGAATACATTGATTCTGCAAAGAGAAAAATTGTCATGTAGAATCGTGAATCGATAAGTTAATATTTGGTTCTTATAGTGTAGTTAATACAGACTGAATCGCCTCACTCAGTTAACAATGGTCACTATCCAGAGGAAATTTCGTGTTCTAGTGTGGTAGTGCATTTTTTGAAAACAAATTTAGAACGTTGGGTTTTGTCCAAGATTTAGGATTATACCAGTGGCAAGTGGCCTAAAATCCTCAATAAACACTATGTCTGAATCATCGGCAGCTGAAAGATTACGAGTACTCAAGGGACATCTTGAGCATGGAAAACCTCAATTTGCAGTTGAGTAAATAGCTCATAATCAAGTTGAATAACATAAACTTTCAATGCAAATTTTTCAGCTTTCAATTGTGTGATTTGCCAGGGACAAAAACGCTTTCGATTCACGCTTAAATCCCATCCGTTACTGACAGAAAATGACAGAATCTTTTATGAGGAAAATGGTTATGTCGTTGTGCGAAATCTTGCTCCCGAACATTTGCTCGACAAATGGAGGTTTGTGTAATAACCTACGCATTTGTTTCATGATGACATATATTATTGTTCACTGCTTTTATGTTATCTAATTATTATAGTCAACGATTTCGGGATATTTGTGATGGAAAGATAGACAGAGGACGCATAACATTAATGAAGGATTTGTCGCTTGCCAAAACAGGGGCAACTGGAGAAAGACTTTACAACAAAATACAGGATTTTATGTGGGATGAAGTTCTATACGAATTCATATCTTTACCTGAGGTATAATCATTTTTGTCTGGTTCTCCTAACCAACATTGTGATTAGATATTTGGTTTAAAAAAATATTTAACCCGATATCAGATTTGCGATGTGTTAAGTTTGAGTATTTCTTGTTAGTTATCCAGCTTGCTGATTTATTTATAGGGATTTCGTAAAGCAATATCTTGTCATTATGCCGCATCTGAATGCCGTTACATAGATATTGATGGAACTACCCAGGAGAGTATAGCCGCTGAAGTAGAAGAGATTGCAAAAAAGCGTGGAACGCCAGTTGACTTCAGGGTGTGTAACACTAAATTGCATTCTACGTTAATGAGTGTCGTTGCAAAATTGTATGCTAAGCTAAATGCCATCTGTTTACTCAGGATATATGGAAATATCGCAGCCGACTTGTTCGTGGAATTGAAATCAATCTGTGCTAGGAAAAAGAACAATTTTGGTCTGTTTACAGGACCATCATATTTTCCGAAATGACTAGAAGATGCGAAGTTTCAAGTATGTTCGTTTATATCGTTCATTTAATAAAATCAAGTGTAATAACATTTATATACTTTCATCAACCAAAATAAACGCAAAGTCTGAGAAAATGTAAAAACTAATCTTTTTTCACATACACATTTTCCAATACGACTACACACAAATCTGTGGTGTTTGGAGGGCATGGCAGGGATACTAAATAAAGGTGGCTATGATATATCTAGATTTAAGTTACACAAGTTTCACTACAGCTTACTATTTTATTAATCTAGCGAAAGTAAGAAGAACAATATAGTACATTGAAGAATATTTTATTATTGAAGCTGAAGAAGAAGAAAACAGCAATTAAGTTTTGCCCGTCGATCTTCAATTGTGGTTTTATGTTGTCCAGTCAAGTACCGACTGGCAAATGGCAGCATTAAAAATAACATCAGCATTTTTTCACTTGGTGAATATATTAAAATGACATATAAGTAGGCATGCTTCTAAAAAGGATGTGCTGAGTCGTTTCCATGCAGTTTTAGATTGGCAAGCACGTGCTGGCCATTGCATAGATTCAAAAACGACTATGAAACTACAGTTAATAAAGTTATTTCATACATAGCAACATACAACCCCGAAAATTTTACACTTATAAACCTTGACTGCACTTTTGGTTTCATAATTTTGCTGTGCTGACACAATACTTGCGGACAACAACTTCAAACGGTTGAAATTTGAGCTATAACGGAAACAGTTGTAACAGAGCATTAATAGCTCCAATTGAAGTAATAAAAACACTTCCCCAAGAAACTTGGATAAGTTTGCATGCATTTATATTGTGTATAGTGTATGTGCATCTGGCCAGGAAGCCAGCCGGAATATGCAAAGCCTAGGCTTTTTTAAACAATCAACCAATAAAGTTGTGGTCAGCTTCGTTCAGCAAACAAGTACAAAGTGCAAAGAGTTGACGCTTACTATAAACTTTACCCGTACTTGAAATTTTAGAAATAGACGAAACAATAAAACAGAATATTTTTGATGCAAACCAACCAATGAGTAACTATAAATAACATTTTGACACGGGAATTTGGAAGCCGATTGAAAATTACTCCAATTTTCTGTACCTGAAAATCTTGTTAAATTGAAAAGGTTGGATATTGTTTGATCTTCATCCGTAATAATTTATATCACTTACCATCCAATTAATTATTCAGGAATGCGTTTTAAAACGCACTACAATGTAATGTTCACTGGAGGCTAGGTATAAAGGAGAGAATTTAAAAGCGATATTTATTCCCACAACCACCTGACCTTATATTGTAATATCATTGTAACTAATTACGTTCGCAATTTATTTCTCCTTCCCTACTCCGTAAATCAATTCCGAATGACACAGTTTATTAACATGAAATTCTAACTGAAAACAAACATCAACAATCATAAGGAAAATTTTCAACGTAACTATAGTGGTCAGCGCATCCTGGACACTTAGCGCAGTGTTTACATCTCTCAACCAGCGCAGCTGTTATTTATAACATTTATTTGTTATTTAATATTTATATATTTATATTTGCTTACCAGGAGCCGCACGCAAAATGAATGTGTTTGTACTACTGACAATAAGTCTGATTCTAATCCCTTGATTCTAGAGGGTTCTGTCGAGAACTGCCACATGAACCTAAACCAACCCTGACCCTGTTATAATTTCAGCATCGTTGTACATCACGAATTTAAGGGTAATTATGGAAGCTAAAGAACGTCAATGTAAGGGTGACACAACGACGTTAAGTTCTAGCTCAAACTATTGCTACAACATGAAATTCCTAAAAATTATACTTTACATGGAATATACACCAGGAAGATGTGTTAATGCTGATTAACAGGTCCAATCCCCTTTTTCTAAGCGAAACCCGTGGATTGAACTATGGTGGACAAGACGCAGTTTTTGCCGAGGTTTGCCAATCCCAGTTAAATTTTTATAATTTCATTCTGCGTGACGGCTCAGATGCCGTAGGAGGAGGGGGAACACCTTTCCGCTCCAAGTCATCCAGATATTCGACCATGAGCCTATGTCGTTCCTCTGGCATACTATCCATAGTGAGATAGCGTTTGTCTTTTCCCAACAACGCTTCGATATCTTTTAACATATGAGGATTTTCGCGGATCTGCTGCTTCGATCGATACGTTAGCGTCTTGGTTTCCTGCAATCATACATACGTATTTGATATTAAAAAAATAATACACATGAGTTGATCAAGCAACTGCTAAAGCTTGGCAAGTTACCTTAAGAAGTTCTCGGAAGTCTGTTTTCATGGACGAACTTTTATCTTTCAGATAAAGTTCAAACTCTCGCTCACATTTCTAAAGTTAAACAATAAGATTTATTGATGTGTTATACAGTTAAGCATTACGCCAACACAAATAAATAGATAACGCGAAATTCGAAACTGCGTAAAATCCATTTCAAACTGATCTAGGGTTTTCCAAAACGTTCATTTAATATTTAATCTATTTTAAGAAAGTAGACTATTTAATTTTATTTAATTTGAAACTTTGCGAATACTTGTTCGTATTTACTAAAAAAATTATCAAACTTTTAGATCAATGACAAAGACCACAATATATCTGAAAAGAGTAATAGACTTTTACTTGTAGTACTAGGTAATGTTTAACAACGTATACTTGTGAGTGCTTTCGAAATTTAATACTTTCGCTCGGGGAAAAACATTACGCATACATTCGAAAAAAACAAACGCAGTTTCGGTATATTCTCATTCTACTACTTTATACTGACATAATAAACTTATGCTGATACGTATTTTCTGTTAATAACAAGTGAACATTAATTACCCTCTCTGATGAAGAAAATTTCACATAGCGAGGGTCATCCTTAATTTTTTTCTTCATCTCCTTCCACGTAGAATTTATTTTGACTCCAGACTCTTCCAACAGCTCCCTAAAACAAAAATTAAAACATGCAGTAAACCATTTGTGACGACGTAGGTGTGGGTAGGTGACAACAACACAACGATCGACTAGCTTGAGTCAGTTAAAAGTCACGTTAACTCAGTATTAGACACTACAAAAATACTATCAGTGGGACACATTGACGATCAGTCCCTTAATGATTGAAGCGTAGCAAATCAGTTAAAGTAGTTAAGCGAGCTAATAATAATATTGAAATCAGCAACTAGGTATTAAAGAAAATTGTAGCTACCTGAAGCGCTGCTTCTTTTTACGAGAGATATTCTCACAATGATGAAGATAAAGATCCTCCATTTCCTCCTTGGGTAAAACTGAAATGGCACTCCACCTTCGATCTCGTTTAGCAGCCTTTTTCACATCTTTCCATGTAATATCCGAAGTTCTGACCAGATCTGTTAATAGAGATTGGAATTCCTGCACAGCTTCCTCATGTCGATAATGTTCACGTTCCTTGTCACGATCTCTTAAATGACCAGCTAATGCCCGCTGAACTTCTTTCTCTCTTTCTCTCATGCTAGCAGCTTCTCGCTCTTTCCTTTCTCTATCTTCTCTAATGTCATCTTCAGAGTCATCCGTGATGCATCCTTCTTCTTCTTCCTACATTAAAATTCAGTAGTTCCCATTATTAGCAAATTTCAAACACTATGCTTACACTATCAACCTACAATACAAGTTAATGTAAACTACCAAATTTAAAGAATACATTTGCCTTTAAAACATCTCTGCATCTAACTATTTAAACCATTCATAGAGTTGACACGAGTGTGGATTTTTGATCACTTATAAAGTAATCTTTAATTTTTTAATATTCTAGAATTCATATAGGCATACAATGACAGTTCTCTGGTTTAACGTAGGAAATCTCAAATCAAATATCTTTGGAATAGAAAAGCCTGGCGTTTTCAATACCCATATCAGAAAATAACATTTTTTTCTGTTCTTGAATTCAAATTCTTGAAAATTTGAATACTCCTATGTAGACTACGCCTTCGCGCAATAAAGTTTCCCCACAACATTGTAATAAAATGATTACGAAAAAACCATGAAAATATAAACACAGAATATTTCCCACTTCCAAAGATAACCACTCATTCCAAAAAATATAAGCAAGAAAGTATAGCTAGTGACACTGAACTTGGGTGAAATCAAATCTATCATAGAAAACTGGATTCGTTTAAAATCCATACTTGCAAGTATATAGCTTTAGTTGAGTGTAAAAATTATTGTATAGTTCACTAACTGAAACATCTTCCATTTTTTCAGATTTACTCTCTTCCCCATCTGACTTATGTCCAGTCTTAATGTCATGCACTAAAGCATCCGAGTCATTTTCTTCAGAAACTTCTCGCTGTGTCTGTGTCTTCTCTTTAAGCCTTTTCGCCTTTTCTTTGCTTTTGGCCTTCTTTCGCTTCTTTCTTGCTTTGGCATCAGCCTTTAGCTTTTTTTGATGCATTCGAAAAAGATCTTCTTTCACTTCTGAATCAAGCATTCCAAAACGGGAGTCATGCTCAAATCTTTTCCGAACGTCCGCCCATTTGAGATGATAATCAAGCACTTTCTCTTTCAAGCAATCCAAAAATATATCCTTAGTCTAGAAAATAAATCAAATTGATTCTCACTCGTAAACCATGATGTAATCTGAGTAGTTATGATTTAATGGGTTTGTTTTAGAAAATTAACGCACAATAAGAAAGCTTATCATTTACCTTTTCTTTACTATGAGCTCTTTCTTCTTTCTCTCTTCGTTTAGTCTCTGACGCGTGTTCAAGAAAATAAGTCTCCCGATCTCTAGACTTTTCAACGGCTTTAAATCGCTCATCACGGCCATATTTTTGTACGAATTCGTTATACGTCAATCTAATAGAAAATCGAAACCCACGATTATATGATACAATCCTTATAGATACACTAGATTTTATCAAATCAACAGGGTCAGATGGAAACCGTACCTGGGATAGTGCTGACATTGTACATCATCCAAAAACTTCATAAAGTGCTCCTTAACTTGCTTCATGCGCGATTTCTTCTCCTTTCTCTCTTCTTCGGCGCGTTCTTTAACATAATTGTCGAAGGCTGCTTTCCTTTCTTTCGACGTTAGCAACAAGTACCGGGAGTCAAAGACGATTTTATGAAGCTCTTTTTCCCACGTTGAGAATGCTGAAACTTGCTTTTCTATAAGCATTTCCCGAAATTGTTGTAATCTAACTTCAAGAGGATGAGTAGCACGTTCTTTTGCAGCTCTTGCTTCTGCTTCAGATGTGTTCGAATCGCGGAGCGACTCCTTGGTTTCAGTTTTAGCTTTCTCAACTTTTTTAATTTCTACCGGCTCATCATCTTCTTCGACAGATTTACCATCTGACTCTTCTAAAATTAAGATTATATCCTTTTGACACATCTCTTAATTTTTACATAGGTAATTCTAAACGTGTGATTACGAAAATTCGAATTAGTCTTACCATCAGCATCTTCCGTTTTTTGTTTTTTCGCTGGTGGATCATGATCGTTGTCTTCTTCATGCTCCCGTTTCTCCCCTGACACCTTTGCGTCAACTTTCGTGTTATCAGCGGCATTGACTCTTTCAGTTTCAGTCTGAGGACTAGTTGTACTGGTAGCTTCCACTTTCTTGACCTTTGCACCAGATTTGTCAGGACAGTTTCGGAGTAATTCATCAACATCGACGCGTCCTATTAGGTCTTTTGGGCGATCCCAAACAGATTGTTTTGTAGAAGGGTTAAAAAAGAAAACTCTTTTATCTCCTGTCCAAACAACGCACCACGGTGTTCCAGTGACGGGTGTAGACGAAATTGGCCGACATTTTTCGCCCGCTGCTGTCTTTTTAACATCAATCTGCTCGCAAATGTTTAATGGCATAATCGATGTAGTGTGATACGCTGAATAAAAAATAAATACTTTAGAACTATTTCTTCTTTCATTACCTTTTTACTATCATTAATCTTTGGTGCGTCCATAGCACCTTCAGACTTATCAGCAGATTTTTCTTTCGAAGCATTGGCCCGGGAAGCACATTTTTGCATTTCTAAAAATCAAAAAATAATAATTATGCATTCTAAACTTGTAAACAAGCTAAATATTTTATCTAATAAAATAATTTAAATTACCTTCAAATTCAAGGAGAGCAACAGGCTTTTCCCATACTGAAGCATTGGTTTTAGAATTATAAAAATAAGTCTTTCCGTCGGGTGAGATGTGTTCACTCCATTCATACGCTTTGGCAATAACTTTCGGATCCATACCCGCCATGACTGGTTCAACGTTAAACAGCGGTGGTGGAACTCCAGTTGGTGCAGCTACAGCTCCTAACGGTCCCCAGGGCTGCGCAAATGGAATATTAGGGGGAAATACTGGAGGGGGCTGCATTACAAATGGTGGGGGAGCACCCATGGGTCCAAACCCAGGAAAGCCAGGTGGTTGTTGAGGAGGAAGCTGGGGTACTTTTGGGGCAAGTATATCTAATGGAGGTTTATCATCCCTCATTGGCATTGCTCCTGAACCATCGGGAATAGGAAAATTGGGTCCAGGGGGCCGAAACTGTGGTGGCATTCCAAAGATATTTGGACGTACTGCAGCAGGGGCATTAGGAATCATAGGCATCCGGTTACCGTCATTGGCTACAAAAATCGTAACAATCTATACTCAACATTGTAAAGGTTTAAAGATAATCAAACGGCTCACTCGTTTACCTGGATTAGCGCCTGGAGGACCCTGAAGCTGGTTGGGTGGCGGATGCTGAAACTGTTGACCAGCCGATACTATAATATCATGTAACCAATGTTTCAATTATTCATGTATGCATATCGATCAACAATAGTAATCTTTATTTATACGTGTAAATTGTAATTAATTCAAAAAACATGATATTCGAACACGCACCTGGTGGCGCTAAAGACTGTTGTCCGAAATGAGGGTGATGTGGGTTTGGTTGAGATCCTGGTGCAGGTGAACCAAATTCACCAGGAACAGAATTTCCATCCTGAGCCGAAGAACCAGGTCCCCCAGGCACAGGTCCAGAGTTATGTCCAGGTCCATTGGGATTTCCGTCTGAATTACCGTGCTCAGCAGGGCCAGATTTTCCAGGTACAGTTCCAACCTTATTACCATTACCATTTTCCATATTCATTCAAATTACCAAAATAAATTTTATTTATCCACGGTAAATATAGTTTATTAACAAACCTCTTCATGACGAATAATTCTAACCCCGTGTCCTTCAGGTCGTTCCCAAGTTGTCTCCCTTGTTTCTGTATGGTAAAAATACGACTTTCCGTCAGGGGTTTTCGCTTCTGCCCAAACCATTTCTTCGGTTTTTCCCCCGGGACCGTCATTACCAGGACCCATTCCACCGCCCTGTAAAGTTATTGTGTGTAAAATGAAATTACAATGACGGAACAGAAACACAGGGCTTTAACGCTAATTTAGAAAAGACTACTCACCATATGACCATGAGGTGGACCAGCATTTGACCAATCATCACCGTGTGGACCAGGCTGCCTGAATTTTCCACCACCTCGATTCCCCATATACCCTGATGGACCCCTAGGCCCGGGTCCTCTCATATTTCCTTGACCCATAAATCCACCTCTTCCACCCCGAAACCTTGGGGGTTGCATACCACGGTGCCCGAAACTATTGTCGAAAGGACCTCCTCGGCCTCCACCACGACCCCTAATTGAAAAATAAAAATGCATTAATTACAACACACATACACAATTACAATCAGGAACACACTAAAGCATAGAATAAATTAAAAGCCTCAATCAATAGAACAGTACAGGGTCAAAACTTGAAGCTCTATTTTTCGCTACTATATATTATTGACATTTTCTACCTCCAACCTCCACCTCGGTTTCCTCTCCAAGGGGCACCACCATTACCACCACCTCCTCCACCCCCTTCATTATTAAAATCACCAAAATTATCGGGCGGATAAAATTCTTCAAAACCACCACCCCCAGCACCACCGCCCTGACGCGGCCCTCCGATATCTGTGACGTTGTCTGACATCGTTATGCTTTAGGCGTAATTTTGACGTTAAAGTTCTTCCACAAGATAATTTTTATTTATTTCCTTCCGGCATTCATGTTGCGACGGTACGATCAACAATCGTACGTAACCTCGTGGACAAACTGCCCACACACAACCAACCACCGAACCACCAATCAGTTAGATGAAGTTGTCTTCAGAAGTGATACCTTGTTTGATATTACAAGACCCTCCACATTAGTACTGCAATAGTAATTCCAGATATTCAATTTTGTTATTACACAATGTACCAACAACTGACAAAACACCTTCTAGCCAACAATGACGACAAACAATTCATTCAGTCAATTTGCTCCGAATTTGACAAAAGTAGGATTCGAAATAAACGTTAGCTTTGGTAACTGGTGACTGAACTGAAACGTAAAGAGGATTTACAAGATGACAGACAGTCAATGAAATAATTAATTATTAAACAACACTTTAAAAATCCTTTCTTTACATACTACAAACCAAATGTGTCCTATGTTGTATGTCCTACCAGTCCAAATAAATTACCTATTAACCTCCAACCTCAAGAAAACGCAACCCATACTTTACTTTCAACTTCTGGGCACGTGTCAAGCTATAATTGCAAAAAGAGTAAACTATATCACAACAGTCAGTTGACAGTATTCTGTGTGAAGCTAATGCAAGGCAGGTAAAACAATAGCCGGCACTCGGTCCAGACAGCCAATGGCAGTCATTAGTCAGTACGATTTCTAAGAATCAATGCATTCAACACTCAACAACAGCGTATCTTGCTTGAAACCTTTACTGTTTTGACGCTAGATGTTTTGTCAATCATCAGTACACATTCTTTTGGAAAGGGCATGACACTAATCACAATTAAACTAACCTGTCACCTATTACTGGATCACAATAGATGCTAAAAAAATTATTGGCGGTGAAATTCCGGTGCAAAGATAAGAGTACACATTCAACATCTACCACAACCAGCTCAAACTACTGGCTGGTTGATTGTCAAGACAGTTGACTATTTACGTTCAACGTTGCGAAGCGAACAAGAGGAGAGCTATTCTCATCTGCTTTCCCAAGATTTGCAACACAAACAACAAAATACTTTCACACACAAGTCAACTTCCAACTTATAATTCAACACAAAGATCTTAATCTTGTGGGAGGACAACTCAATGTGATCTATTCAACGACGCATACATGCAGCAACGTCGAAAAGTGTTGAGAGTTAACTATGAAAATCATGTATAACACTCAAATTAATTTGCATGGTGTGTTGAAAAACAAACTTTAATCGGCTTTTTCCAGTTTCTCTTCAAAATTCCTGATGGACTCCTTCACTTGATGTTACGCATGTTTTCCATGACGCGCAATGCATAAAGCAGAGGACAGCATCAACACACTCGGCAATTGGGCATGTATCCTGTACCTCTCACCTTTACGTTTTTGTTTTTACGATTCAATGCGAGTTTTTCTCCATGCCTAATGCCCCAGTAATTCATCGGCAGGAACTGCTCAGCCGACCAACACAGGTAACCCCGTCAGCCGAATGGCCATATTAGTTTATTTTTATGAAACAACTTGGCTGTACTCAAAATATCAGTGGTCATGGTCACCTTGCTATGAAAAATTATGATGTATTCAACAGCGAATATTATGTTAATTACTCATGTCGAATATGAAGTATGTGTATGTGTGCATGTAAATTAGTGTATGCAAACTAGATTACACCTTCGTTATACTCTACTATACTTTATACACATATACTTTGGGCTGAGGTCTGCTTACCGACCCCGAATTTTCAAGCAAACATTCATTTTGTGTTTTACAAAAATCAAATTAAATTTCAAAGCTTGGTGAGCACTGAAATTTTGGAGACAGAAGTTGTTCGTAAAATGCAAATTTTGGCATTCGGTGGAACGGGTTAGTTGATGTTGCCCGAACTGAAAGTTTCAGCCGGTCGAAGTTGGCAGGTTTCGGCTGAACGGGTTGCATCATGAAGTACCTATACATATTATACTTCCCTGTTCCCACTATTGGAGTGGTGCTTGTAGAGTGCTATATACAATATACAATACACATTTATACCCACATAACATTATTCATACTTTTCGCTTTCCAAACTCACTCCACAAACGTTTGCGACGTACGCGAATATAAACCGACCACCAACATTCAGTCACTTGATACTCGTCATGTATAAGAGAACAAGAGATGATCTAGAGTAAAAAATGGTGACGAGGCCACAGCACCAGGCACCATGTCTACAGTACCAGCACCAGATACCGTGGCTACAGCACCAAGCACCATGCCTACAGCACCAGCACCAGGGACCATGTCTACA
>JAHZNA010003707.1:0-15978 GCA_027743935.1 Sinodicranocentrus sp. ZH6 | reverse complement strand
GTAAATGTAACCGATTTACGGTTTCGGATAGTAAACGTAACCGATTTTCGGTTATGTTTACGGTTTTATTCGTAAACGTAACCGAAATTGCGGTTAGTAAACATAACCGGTAACCGGCAGCCCTAGTACAGCTTTACCCAGACCTTGGTGTTAGGTTGGCCATTTACGTCAAGAATGGAATCCCTACAAAGTTTACAACTGATTGGAAGAATTACTCAGGATGAATCATTTTTACAATATACTCCGAATTTGAGAAAACTTCGCATTGTGAAAAGTATGAAGAATGGAGATGAAAGGCAAACTTGTCCATGGGTAAAGGGAGGAGTTCAAGTCGTCGTGAATTTCAGGCTGTTATTTTGAACAATGGAGATTTCAAATTGCTCAAGGGTTGGATGCCAAATTTAGAAAAGCTGGCTATGCCTCTATCAAGTCAAAATCTTGAAGAAGTTAGCCATTTCTGGAAAGACAGTTTGGATGGCTTAATTACTTTGTGGAAGTGATGTCAAGGACAAAGCTATAATTGGCTCGGGCGAAATAAGTCAACAGGCCAATTCATGCTCGGCCAGCGTGTAACATGAATGTGATACAATTAGAGATTGATATATTTTAAGGAGGTTTTAATGAAGGACTTTTGAAATGGAGCATCCTCACAGTCCATCCTCTAGGCATGCATCCAATGATGTGTGTGATGTATCTGACATCTGACTCTGCAACCATAAAATTTCCCAGATTTCTGTTCAAGCAAGTAAGAATGGATTCTTGCAACTGGAACATCTACAGATGACAGACTTTACAAATTTACGTTAATTCAGAGGTAAGCTTTGGGTATTAATAATGACTCCTTTATTAGGGCAGTTTTTGACAAGCACATTTGTTCATGTGGTTATTATACTATTATAATGCAATTACCTGAAGAAAAGCACATTTGTGTTGTATAGCAAACTAAAATATTTTCTCTTTTGTTGTATTTAGGTTGGGAATGAATGGTTTGAGAAGCTAAAGGAAAGAGGGGAATTGATTACGATATTAAAGTTGTCAAATCAACAACTGCAAGGACACAGCACCAAACCAAGGTTAAATAAGCTTAATTCGAGGAATTAGTAGAAGTTGACACTTTGACACTACCACCTTCCTTTTCGTATGATCAAGTTAAAAAAGCTTAATCCGCATAATTAATTATCATGTTTTC
The DNA here is from genome assembly GCA_027743935.1 of Sinodicranocentrus sp. ZH6. NCBI lineage: Eukaryota > Metazoa > Arthropoda > Collembola > Entomobryomorpha > Entomobryidae > Sinodicranocentrus > Sinodicranocentrus sp. ZH6. Next base: position 14,789 of record JAHZNA010003707.1, on the reverse strand, counting down.
AATGAAGACATAAAAGGTTGATGGAATTGAGGTGTTCATTTAGAGTATATCAGCCAATATAAATTGTGGTGCGGTTCAGTTTGTCTCAAAATATTTTACCAACATAATATGCACATTCCTAACTCGTAAGAAATACATGTGACACCAAATTAATTTTATTAAGCATTCATGCAGAATTTCAAAGTTTTTTGAAAGAGTTGGGTTAGAATTTCATTATACTATAGTTTCATTCTATGTTTAACGTAATTTTGAAGTGGATTTTAATCATTGTAATAGATTTGTTGTTTATATTAATTATATGATACGGCAATGAAAGCTTTTTAATTATCAAACTGAACATCCCCAACTCATCCATCCAAGGATAAATGACAATTGTAAAAATAAGGCGAAACCTAGATATATTTGGAACCTAAATATTATTATACGTCATAATTCATAATTTATCTTCTCCGACCAATTTGCACTGTTGACTGTTCAGAGCACGCTGGATATTAAATACATTTATTTGAATTTTTATTTATTGTATTTTATTGTCTCTATGTAACTCAATCATTCCGTTTTCTTCAACAGAGTATCTGGAATTGTATCCTTTAAATGGACTAAATACGTATTGTGACAAGAAGTCACGCGATAAAAGTTCTTGACTGTAAGATGAGGCAGGTCAATCCTCATTATTTTCTCAATTACCAAATTATTCGACAACTCAAGTGATATGAGGGTATCCTTAAAATTTTCCAATAGAGTGAATATCACCTCCGCTCGTATATTCGATACAGAATACGAAGAAAGACTTGTTAAACGCCATGGACTTTGATGCAGCAGAAAGAAATCTTCTTCGGTTAAGTGTCCTTCAAAAACTTGCACTTTCGGAAACATTCTCATCACATCTTTTGATATTTGAGGGATCTCCAGGTGGATGACTTTTTCTGGATTGTGGCACAATTTGTAAATCATCCCAACCAAGTAATCAGCTTCTGAGGGATTTCCAACACTTAAAGTTAATATTTTCAGATTTTCCAGAACCGGAACAATATCAGACACATTTTCCCAGATCATATTTTTGTGTCCCTGCAGACCACGGGTGTTGGTTGAAAGAACAGTTATATTCGGAACTAGTTGCAATAGTTCCGCCAAACTTCGAGCCTTTTCAAGGTCGCTGTAGTTTTTTTTGAAGACTCGAACCCAATAAAGGTTTCGAATGTGGTTGCCGAATCTTTCTAAAAGTGAGGTAAATGCATTCCAAAATTCTTGTACATGTGGTTCAACATCCTTCAGATCGAAACCGACACAAACCCCTCTTCCAACAAACGGGTTTCCCTTGTGGTTCTCCATTTCTTGAAGGAACTTGTTGATTTGTGCTGTTGAGTTGAAATAAATCAGCTCAAATGTTTCATTTCTTGTGTCTGGAACTTTTGAGCTCAGTTCCTCTTCTGCTGACTTGTCTACAGAGTTTTTCCACTTTTTACAGACATTACGACACTGGAGGAGGTCATTTCTAGACAGATATTTCTTTTCATGTAGAAGCTGAGCGACCTATAATACACACACGAAACGATAAAACTAATCAAATCTCTTCTGATAGAATGGCATCATATAATCATGAGTGCAAAAACCGTTACACAATAACCTCTGGAAACAGCGCCACAGTTTTACATGACTCAGCACAATCCTCTAAGGTAATGCAGGTCCTTGATAAGTTTAGCCAATCTTGAGGATTCTGGATTTTTTGGAAGATGCATCTCCAAATCTAAATAAAAGTTTGGACACAATTATTTATCAGTATATTTACTTATTAAATAATATTACAAATATACTGGTTATCGGGACTGCACAAATCGTTTCCAATTATCTGTAAGTAGTAAGTTGTAGAGTAAAAAAGCTGGGGACTAACTTTAATTACAATAAAAGTCTTTCAACTAAAACTGTACCTCTTCCGGGAAAATATCCAAGGCATCTTGCTCATCTTTAGACGACATTGGAATGAATTCTAGAAATATTTAAAGTTGACTGTCAACTGTTGACCGTACTGTCCGTCCTCGTCCAAAATATTCTAAAGACTGTGACCGTGCGTGTTACCTAAATATTTTTCATGTAGTTATCTTTTGCATTCATAAATATAAAACGAATGTTACTACAGAACAGTCAACAGTTATTATTTGTTCTTTTTTTCAAAAACATATTTACTAGTACCCTATAATTGTTGTTTGTAAATGTTACGTAAATGTCAGGAAAGGACGTCTGAAGTAATCCTCCTTGATGACAGACAACAGCTGAGGAATCATGAATGACTTGACAAGATTGGAATCAAAAGTAGATTGATAGAGTGGAACAGGTGACAGGTAGATGATTTGTTTGTTGACTTGCCGGTTGCAGTTTGTCGTGTTGTGAGCACTTGTCTCATTTGTTGGAACTTGGAAGGGATGTCCTATGTCCTGCCTGTGGTCTTGTCTGTGCTTTTTAGAAAGCAATACCCATCTACAAATCAAGTGTTAGAAATTGAAATTGTTAGTGTGTGATATCTATATTAGTATTTATAAGCTGATAATCATCATCGTTCGTGAGTCACGTGGTTTCCCAATCCGTTGGCCCAAGAGAGAAAGATAGAGGAAACAGGAGAGAGTTGTGCTTTTAATTGTACTATAGCCGGGTTTATTTATTAGTAAATTATAAATATTTACTGCGGCTGGGAGGCAAAACCCTGGAAAAGTTTGCTTTTCACAGTGGTTGGAATGAACAATATTACGATTCACAAAGTTTGGGAGGTAAGGGTATCGAGGGAATTGTCCGAAAGGGTTAAAATAGCTTGTGTAAATGGAGCAGACATTGTTGATAGAAATCGTACTGTAGAAATGGCCAAATTTTGTGGGCAACTACGAAAGACCCGACACGAATCTACGAATGACCCGACCGACCGCACCCTGGTTGGGTCGATCGTATTGTATTGTATATGGGTGGAACTGGTGACTGGTGACTGGTGACAGCTCCGCCGCTCAATCCTATATTGATTATTGCAGTCTATCCCAGAATACATGTATAGTGAATGAGAATTGTACCTAATTTTGAATCTAATTTTTGAATAAGAAGAGATAAGCAAATTTCGAGCTAAGTAAGCAGGTACAAATACCCAAATACAGAATCAACACTTCGCTGTCCAAGCCCAGCTTATCTTAGTGTCATGAATGCTAGTGATATCTAAAGTGAATACCGTAAATACCTCAAGGTTGCACGAGGAAGAAACTTGTATACAAGACATTTAACCAAATCTAACTCTACACCCATGAAAAATCACTATAGTTTTTTTACTGTTAGAGCAAGTATCGAACCCGTGAGTGATAGTCAGTAAGGATAACGGCCATACGACTCCACCACGAAGGCCTACTCTGGGTCCATCGTAGTTCCTATAATAATAATGGAACTACAAATTACCCGACCGACCGACTGTCGAGAATCTCAAATCGCCGCATGCAAACAGCCGACAGTCGGTCGATCGTAGTTCCATTATTGGAACTACGATCGACCCGACTGGATCCTTAACTGTGTCTAATTTGAACCGATTTGATCGAAACTTTGTGCAAGTAGATCTCATGAATACCTATTGCTGTACAAATTCTAAACTCTCTCGACCAATATTAACATGGAATTTGAATGAGAGTCAGGTGTTTAGTACATACTAGAGACCCGACTGGACCCATAACTTTGTCAAATTTTAACCAAATGGGTTTACTTTTTGTGTGCAAGTAAATCTCATGAATACTTACTGTTGCACATGATTATAATCGGTATCACGAATACCCTTAGTACTTTGAGAGTATTGACATAAGCGAAAAACGACGATGAAAAAGTGCATGCTGGAGTGAACGGGGATGCTATGCAAATTGAAGGACATCAATGCGTCCATCGAAAGGTATGGGATTCACAATTTCGACGGAGGGTTGGAATTAGTATAGGCATTTATTCCATATTGTCAAAGTATCTGATGGTAAGTTGATTTTGCTGTTGACGCTTAATTGTTACTATTTATGTAGTATATTAATCACTGTGTCTTCAATGGAATGATGAGACTGAGGAATTCTTTCCATTTTTTATGATTACGCAGCATGGTGTAGATTATTACGACAAAAAAATAGAGTAAGCCACCAAAAATAAAGTAAGCCATCAAATCATAAAATAAGCCACTACATATCCATGGCGTAATCATAAGTTATCCAAGGCGTTTTGTCATTTGAAGGGGTGTCTTTTTGGGGTGAGTGATTTCGAGGGTGGTAATGCTTTGGGTTCTGGGGACGGCCTGCACTTCTGTGCGGGCCAATTCTCAGGACCCTTTATATCACCATAAAAATGTTTGAATTTCAATTTTAGCCTTTTTGTGCGGCATTCTTAATACCGGGGACGGCTTGCGCTTTGGCGCGGGCCACATCTCGGAGCCACTTATGCATGCCTTTTTAGTATAACGATTGGATGGGGATTTTCATTGGAAAGAGATGTATATGCTTGCGTTTCATTCAATTGTAGATTTCCAACTTACGCAATTACTTTCGTTAGATTTAATAAATTAATCTTAATGTAGAGTTGGGTCATGATTTCTTTTCACCTTTCTGATAATCTCTGAAAACCCTCAATCAATCGTGTTTCCATGAATATGAAATAAATATGAAATATGTCTTGACGTCTTGATTACTGTATTTTCAGATATATTTGCAATTCGAAAATCAAAATCACCAAATTCTACCTCGCTCGAGTAGTGTTTAGTTAGATCGCTATGTAAATTTTGACTTTTGACATGATAGTTTAATAATTTAGTTTTTTGTATGTAAACATTTGAATGTTACGGTTTGTATAGGTTATAAACGATGGAGCCCAACATTTCTCAATCCATCAACTTTACGCGAGAGATTATCTTGCATTCGAAGGGACTCTATCCTGCACCAGCGATAAAGGTGACTCCCAGCATGGCCGATTTTACAATTACTAGAAAGCTTGAGGAAGGTAGCTTTGGCGCTGTTTTTTAGGTAAAGAATCATTCTATATATAACTAAGCAATGCAGACATTGTAGAGGATAAGAAGGGGGATCTGGTGTTTCCGAACATGAAAGAGTTTTCAATTTCATGTTTTGACTATAAAAATTAGAATCTTAAATGGTTGACATTGCTACTGGAAATGTTTGTGAATCTGGAGAAAGTGAATTTGATTGATAACAATTGTGAAATTCGTGAAACTGCGGGAGTGATGAGATTGAGAAGAAATTGGTCTGGTTGTGGAAGCTTGTGCCGGAAACTACTCATTCGATTTCTGTTTCTTGGAGGCAGGTTGATAAAGGGAGTAGGAAAGGCTCAGTTCCAGTTACTTGTAATTTTGTTCGTCCTTGACCATTACCATTTTTGGGGGGATGTCAGTAAAAAATATTTTAGTTAATTAGTTGTATTCGAAGGGAGATGGAAGAATCTCGTTTTAATACTGAATTTTAATTACATATTTTAATATCCTGAACTTAATATGTATTTTTGCGCATATGTTTTGAGGTTGAAATAAATTCGGAACTTACTTTTTCTCATGATCTCAAACTGTACATATTACACAATGAATTTAAATTCTGGCCATACACAATACTCGACTCATTGCTAGCTTTCGAATCACCAGATACACACATGATGCAAAGGATTAAAATGCGTTTAATATAACATAACACTTAAATGTGCACATCAGCATTTAAATATTATTTTAAATATAATTACTTGGAGCTAGTCAGTAAACAGACTTCTTGACAGAAGCAACAGATGGCTTCAGCTTCAGCAGCCTGGGCATAAATTTCCTTCAACACTTTCATGTATACCTTGGCAACCGAGAGATTCCTCAGATTTTCCACACAACACCAAACACTAACAAAATAAAAAATATTGTAATATCATTAGATGGATGAAAGGAAAGATGCGACAAACTAATGTTGAGGAAGTAAAGGATTGGGATTTGTTGAACGTAGACCTGACCTGGGTCACCCTCGCCCTCACGATAAACAAATATCAAAATATGTCAAGTTTAGCCAGAGTCTCTGGAATTCATGCACGAAATCCGTTTCTTTAGTGCTTTCATTTCGTATTTGTAAGTAGCCTGGAGTAACTCAAAAAAGCAAGGTCACACCGTCCTCTGCCCCTGACAAGATTGCAAGAGTAAATGTATTCGTGTAAATCTTTAATCAATTCTTTCTGTTTTTGCCTCCTTCGTGTCCTTCTTGTCTAATAGCGTAACAGCTACGAACGAATATTGAATATCGGGTGTCGGGGAGTTGGATATCGGGGTTCGGTTAAAAAGTCGGCCATCGGGTGTCGGGGGTTAGTTGGTCGGTTATCGTAGTTTCACCAGCCAAGAGAGTAAAGTGTAATGTTTACTTTTTACTTTTATCAGATGATTTTGTTGAGTGCTTTGATATATTTTCACTTTGCTAATTGCTTCAGATTCGGACTCACATAATCTAAATTGTTGTTAAGACAGTCAACAGTTTTGCTAATTTGGATCCTCCTTTCACCTTTGGTGTGAGCGCAGATATGGAATAATAAAATGAGTAGTGCAAATGAAGTTCATCCTCTGGACCTTTTGTCCGAAGAGGTAAACAAGACACACGAATGACGAACAAAAATAGTGGAGTCATTTCAACCTAAAACCATCAAAGTTGGCAATTTATCTGTATATTTATAATACAACTTTCTCGTTGCTTTTGTAGTTATGGGAAGCGATTGTCGACCTTTTGGAGGACGCCCAAGACTGGCGAAGCTTATCCACGACGTGTAGCACCTTCGTAGGAATAGTAGGGTTTTCTCGGTTATTTCTTAACGTAATAAGACCACATAATCTTTACTGTTACGATTTAACTTACTCATTATCTGACTGTTAAGTTAATGTGTGACTATCATTAAGTTAATGTGTTCAATTAATTGTTAGGTACTTCCTCACGTGATTCAATTTCTGGAAACAAGTGACGTGCTTATAGCGAGGGGTGTTTGTCAAAGATGGAAAAATGCTGTGGACACCATGGCCGAAGATGTGATGACAACTCGGCATCCTTCACCACCACATTTTGAAGCATTCTTGCTAATGCACCACATTACATTTTATAGTGGACATCAAATGGACGAGTTTTTTGAAGATATGGAAACCCACACTGGAAACCCATTTATCGGAAAAACTGTTGGATTCCGCGTTCATACAGTCGAGGGTTGGGGAGAAGACGAGATTGACGGGAGAATAGTACCGTTTACAAATATAACCAGATTTCTCGAACGATTCGGAAGACACATTCGGAAGCTGATTTTCAATGGATTAACTGATGGATTGGATGATCCTATCGAAGGAGTTGGAAGATTTGTACAATTTCTTCGACTTGTGCCAAACGTGAAAAATATTGATATGGAGTACAAACAATCTTGGGGACTCACTGATGGTGCACGGAGGGCTGCTGTTATTCCTCAAATTGTGAATGTGACTCCGATTTTAAGCGACTTGGAAAGTTTGACTTTCACAACATCAGATCTAGACGTGGAAGTGGTTGAATATTTCCTTAACTGTATTCATTCCATGTGCCTATCTCCTCAAAAAGTGACCTACTTGCTTATCAGTCCGATCTCTGAAAACATGAATATTTTCCCAAACATTAGAGAGTTTATTGATGTCATGGAAGCATCACGTCAATTTGCTTTTTTGAATGGGTGCAGATGGCCCTTGGAAATTTTGTATACTATTGGACCATCTGATTCATTAAGGTCTGACATGGTATTTCCAGTTGTTGAAAGATTTGCGGAAACTCTGACCCACTTAAGATTGGGCTCTCCAGAATTAGTTGTGGAAGATGGGGCGAGTTTAAATCTGCCGAATTTGAAGTCTCTTCAGCTTGAATGGATTAGAAGCTCATCGTTAGATTTTCTTAATGAACTTCCTTCCGGATGCGAAGTGGTGATGGATGGGGTTGGTTTAATTGATTGGATCCAGCACTGGAATGATGAGGATGAGCGAGTGATTTAAATGGGAAATTATCAGCTAACACTAAAGTATATTTATGGAAAAGAGGTTAATTAGCAAAATGGGCAAAATTTAATGTGAAGAGATAAACAGGCAGTACAAAATTGTTTATCAATAAAAATGATTTTTTCTCTGCCTCATCAGTTGGCATTCATTATTTCAGTTTTACTAAAAGAGGAAGAGTTAGACTTGCACACTATTTAAGTTTTACCTATTGTTAGTTGTCATTATTTTAAATTCTAAATGCTTTTCTACGGCCTTGGAATTTGTGTTGGAGACTGGTTCCAATGATTGAAAGACGCAGAGAACCCGATAACCACTACTGTTCCATTGATAAATGCTCTCGTTAAATGCATTTTCAATTCAATAGTTTTTATCATTTAGCCCCAAATCATTTGGCTGGACTTGCTAAGCCAGCGGGTAAACATAAATTTCAAAATCTGTGTGCCAGATCATATTACTCTGTGGAAATATGTTTTCGACAGAACGTGCGTGTTGCCCTTTCGTCAGAAGTTCTGAACTACGTTAACGTTAAACGTTTTATTATTCTTCTAAAAGATTATCCATTTCTGAGAATTCCTCCTTCAGGAGGGGCTTATCAGTGCTTCCAAATTGAGAGGAAAATCGAAAATAAGCAACTACTTCGCTAATAGTGTTAGGTATTGTGACAAGTGACAACTCTACAGACAGGCACATCCGATCCTTTCCAAAATAGAGCGACTCGAAAAACATCTTTGGGATCAAAATCCGAAAGTTGAATAATGCTATTAGGTCGCTTTCTAACCATGTGGCGCCTGCTCCGTTCGTGTCACCCGTGTCAACGAACCATATCCATTTGTGATGTGTCATCTGCTTCAAAACATCTGTTAATGTTGAAGACGATATTATTTTTGTTTGGAGTGACAATGACTGTCTATTTAGTTCTGGCGAGTATGAAAAGTGAAGACAGGGATCCATCTTTAAATAAATGTCTTAATAGCACATTTTGCCGTTTTATAAGATATCCTACGTTTCGTTCAAAGGAGTTGTACAACATTACGGATTTCCAGTGGAGGAAAAATAACAATGGAATTTGTTCCACTGAAGATCCTTCAGAGAAAATCCTTCTCGTCATGGTTAACTCAGCTCGAGAAAATTCCCAATGTAGAAAGCTCATTAGGGAAACATGGGGCTCGAAAAGGGTTCCCTTGGAGGGGTGGTCTTTACGGTTGATATTTTGTGTGGGGATGAGCAATCCTAAGAGAAATATGACCGATGAGGAGTTCAAAAGAGAAGATGCTAATTTGACTCAAGAGTACTCAGAGTTTGGGGATTTGGTTGAGGGAAGCTTCATCGATTCTTATAGAAATCTAACTTTCAAAACCTTGATGGGGTTAAAATGGGCCCTCAACTTTTGTCAAAATGCTGACTTTGTTTTCAAAATTGATGATGATATTTTCCCTGACTAGTCGAAAATTCTGAAGATGAGGAAAAAGGAGGAAATGAAAGGGTTGCAAATGCCAAACATGTATTGTATAGATTCAAGCAATGAGCGTCCGTATCGTGGTGACCCCAGGAACAAGTGGTATCTCTCATTGCAAGAGTATCCGGAAACGTTTCTTCCAGATTATTGTGGAGGTTATAAAACAAAATCCGATAATCATTTCTTGATTATGTTTTCATTTTCATTGGCGCAAAAATTATTTGATGATTTTTATTTTGAGTACAGGGGCTTCTTGTGGAATGACTGTAGACCTGATTTACAAAATTTACTCGGTTCATCAAAAAGCCTATTTTTTACCCTTTGAGGATGTATTTGTCACTGGGATACTTATTAAAGCTGCAAATAAGGAGTATAAACATGGCAAAAGTCTTATCATAATAAAAAGGAATATACGAGATGAATACGACTGCGAGAAAGGGAGTGCTATCAACAATTTTGTGAAGAGGAGAAATACACAAATGTGAGGAATTTCGGAGCTTTCCCTGAGGTTGAGAGGAATGCAGATTACGAAAGAAATATGAAATGTTTATGGAAAATTATTCAGTTGGATGCGGCTTCTATTAACATTACTAATTAATGGAACATTACGAACATCTTATATCTTATGATCCTTGTTAAGCGTTAAGCTACCATACCATATAAGTATGTTATGAGAATTTTTTGCATTGAAAATATAAACGTAATCTTTCAAACGATTTATATTAAATTTCCTTGTGGAATTCATTTTTTGGCCTTGGAGGTTAATTATATTTATGAATAGATAGCATTAGCTTTCGTAATTTATCCCGTTACTTTTTCACATGCAAAATTGAAAAGTAGAAGAAAAATTTGAAACAGAATCAGTCTACATTTCGAAAAATTAGGAATATAATAATTGGTAATATTATGACAAGTCGGATAATGTGGCCATCCAGATCGAATTAATTTCCATGCCTTCATTTTTGTTCATAACAGCATTCAGGTTTCTTCTAATAAGTGTAAACCTTCTTTAAATTTTCTCTGAAAATATCTTTGTTTTTTATCAACGAGGGTGATTAAACCCGGGAATAGGTTGTGGGAAGAATTTTCGAATTTGTGAAGAGCAGGAGCTGACTTGTCTGTGCGGAGATGTCGAATGTCTGAGTCATGTTCTTTCGCTCGTACTTTGATATCTCGTTTAGTTTCTCCGATGTAAAGTAATGACAAGTTCCACTATTTTGGTGTTTCATTCAATGCCCTAAAAATCCTAAAATAATACTAATACTTCTTTATTGTCACATGGTGCCCTTATAATATAAAAAGGAAATTATCCATAGACTAACTAGCTAACACTAGCTCTACCGAGAAAGATTATCACATTAAATAAGCCTACATGTGTCAGGTTAAATTTTATTTAACCAAAACGAAATGGGTTTTTCTGATCGATTAAAACTACTACATTACATAAATGCATAAAAGTTAAAACCTAGCCAGAATAGTTGCATCAGAATAGAGCTTAAAAAACTAGTACCAAATTTAAATCATAAAAAGAGATGCTCGAATGAAGATTGATCAAACCAACCTTAAGAAATGACGCAAATATTTCGAACCATGACTATAAATCGAAAGATAAATTAGCACTATTTATCTATTTTTGCTAAAACTTCCGGCCTTATTCACACAAACTTGTATCTTAAACTACAACAAAGTTGAATGTATTTATAAATATTAGCTTACCATCCTACAAAATAATTTTGCAAATTGAAAATAGCTTTGGCTTCTAAGGAATCGCTATTTCCTCTGGAAATAATGCAATACTTTATCGAAGCGGGGAAAAATGACGATTGTGATTTTAAGTTGGCTTTAGTATGATCAGTGTGGGTGATTTGGATATGACCGTCAATGGCATAGGTTGCAACGACTAAGAAAAGGAAAATCTAAAGGAATGCTGTTTTCTTTATATATTTCTCAATAAGAGTTCAAGGCTACGCTACAGGCACAAATCCACCAAGCACACAGTTAGTATGGAAAAGTGCTATATAAAACTATACTTAATTATATTTAAGCGTAATAATAACAATACATTAACATTATTTGTTCCGTATTTATTACTAACTAATAATCATAGCATTTTAACTTACTTTTAATGAGTGATAGTAGTATGTGTCGTAGTGCTGTTGCACGCCAGACTTTTAATTCGGTAAAAAAGAGAACGATTTATAATTGCCGGTCACCATAGTTTTTTTGTAAAAATCGTGGTCGTATATTACTAAAGACTTTGAGACGACCTTCAGCAGTCGATAAACCAAACACTTTTAAACTATATTTCCACAAATCTATTATTAAAGTGACAATTCCGAGTTGAGGGTAGTAGTAGACAAAGTGTTTACTCCCGATTAACGGTTCGATGAGCATTGAGGTCACAGATAAGATGTGGAAGGTCACGAAGAAAACTTGGATAAAATGGTGATTCATAGTATTTTGCATGGCATATTTCTAGTGTAAGTTGGTGGCTTTTTGCCGAGTAAAATGATGGTAAATAAAAGCCTTTAAGACCAAGCGTATCAGGATATGATACGCATATGAGAGCTTCCCTCACCCAGTATATTTATTAGTATATTACCCATATTAGTAAGTGTAGAAGAGAAGGATGGAACATGTGGAAGGAACATGGTATTTTAATGATGAAAACCAGCTTCAAAAGGGTTGAACATTGACAAGATTTGGATATAAAAGGACAATGTAAGAAAGTAAAAGTATTCATGATTCACATATTAGAAAGGAACTCTCAAAGTTTGAATATCCTAAGAAAGTGGCAATTTTGTTGATATATCATGAAGTTTGTTCTGATTTGTTTATACTGTTTGCTATGGTTGACGAAATATACGGCGCATATTGAGAAGCTGGATTGGAACGTCATCAAGGTGCATCGTCGTTAAATTGCAACCGGACGTCACCATGGTTACGGTTGAGCTCTAATCACACTAGAGAGTGCCGATCATGTCTCTTTAAAGTAGACGTATTCATTGTTCGTCTGCAAGATGATTTTGACGTGTTGACCTTAGAGTGTATCGAATGGATTGAGGTGGCGCCCTGATTTATTCATAACTTATAAATGGTTCTTCCTACCCCAAGAGTGTAACAATTGGTTCAATTTACGTGCAAGATATGGCGTTCTTTGTTTATTAAGATTTTTGATTATGTATTAGTTCTTTGGATTAAACTGAATTATCTGTGGTGATGGTTGGATAACGGTACTATGGAATTATAAGGTTTAGCAGGATATACTTTATTTTATCTAACCAATTGGAAAGTATGCTAACCATGATGTTCCAATTCGACCCATTTTCCTGATATGGATTATTTGAATCTTACTGAATGGGAGTCATTATGACTCACGTTTTCTTTTCGCACTCAAGGAGGAACGACACGGCATGAGGTGGAATTACGTATGTTGGATAATCCGCAGTTAGCCCATTCGATAGAAGAACATCAGTCATCCATTACAGATAAGGAATTCTTAGAAGACTATTTTGAAGAAATGGAATAGGTTCATACGTGCACCTATTACAAATGCATGTTAATGTATTTTAGTGAGTAAAATCCCTCGTCTTTTATTTTTCGCTAAAGTTGAAGTGCTCTGTTTTTCTGGATAAATGAGCTGTTACTTTTTATTACTGTTAGATACTTGTAACAGTAAAGCTTGTGAAGAAATAAGTGAGGTGGTGTTTCATAAACAAAAAAACACAATATTTTTCTGAACAATACTTGAATACTTTCAAGGTACATTTTCTCATATTATATTATGGAATGTAACCAAGTGGTTTGAGTAAGCGGTTAGTGAAAAATCCTTAATGTGTATGTGAGGCATCTTATTGTTTTGCTTTGGAAGATCTGGAAAGTGCCATTAAGATGGGATTAAATGACGTACATCCGGATTAGCATTTTCTTGCTGAAATTATGAAAATAAAATGAACTACGACATGTTCCACTTTTTAAAAACCCAGATCGTCTCACATTGAATTATTTTCTTTTGTCTTATACTTCCTTTCATTCTGTAAAAGTATAAAAACCTATTGATTGATATTCAAGAGTGACCTAACAAAATATTGCTCGCACGTGGGTGCTAAATTATTTTCCGCATTGATTCGCAATATTTTGGTTTGACGCGGTTTTATTAAAATCTAATGTAATAATACCTTGATTACATTAGCTAATTTTGTTTGTTTTTACAATCGTAAAAATTATAGGCAACACACCATGTTAAAACGTGATTTAAAACTTTGCAAAACGAGAAAGTGTAGCCAATAGTGTGTAAAAGATACACACACAACTACATGTTTGAAGGTTTCGTACCTGTTCACATACCTAAACATACAAAGTAGAGTATTCTTCGGTAGCAAGTATAGTCAATAAAATTATACTCGCTCTCTTCAGTCTAGTATGGAGAGCGAGACCGACAATATCACCAGCATTCCCTGTGCATTTATTCCTCGGAGCGGCATGCTATGCCCTCCACCATCTTAGAAATAATTAGTCATGTCAGTCAGTAATTGTTGTTAGTCCATTGTCCAGTGTCTGACTATCCGTTGATGATGTGCAAACCGTTATCCATTGCGTAACAAGGACCATTAACGCTACACGTGTCTCTCGGAGAAGGCTTCATCACCGGAAAAGAACTGGAAAAGTGGGAAAAAAGGGTAGAAAGTGGAAAAGAGGTAGAGGTAAAGTGTGGATTCAAGGAAAACTATTATTTATTTTACCAATGTTGCTTACAAACCAAGGATATAATTGTGTAGTGTGTAATGCGTGATGCCAAATATGGTTTCATACTACAATTATTAATTTTTTAACCTATATTTATTTCAGAGTCCCGGGCAAATTTTCAGATTTTTCACTAGGATTTCCATCCATACTAGTTACCAGATAGGATCAACAGTTAGCGGAAAAGGTCAACAGTTAGCGGAAAAGGCCAACAGTTACCAGTTCAGGTTCACAATTAGTTTGCTGCTACATCCAACGAAGGAAAAAAGTAAGAAAGAACAGTTTCTTGTGTTGTGTTCTCCTTCTTTGAGGTTTTCCGTTCCTTGCTATTCTTATATGAAAAAAGTGCCGTGTTCATAATACCCCAAACTATCGCCCGTGCGAACTGTAGCTCGCGAACATGAACTTTACTTCAACGTAGCTATTCATTTTTTTCCCATCTTTAAACTCATTTTAAAATCCTTGCACAGATAAGATTAAACCGAACTCACATTTATTTTGAAAACTACAAGCACATTCTTGAGGATGAACCTAGCTGCGGAATTTGTAATGAAAATGAAATAGAGAGTATTCAGC
>JAHZNA010003706.1:0-16884 GCA_027743935.1 Sinodicranocentrus sp. ZH6 | reverse complement strand
GCTTATGTTAGGATATGTACGTTCATTCATTGCAGAACTTTCATCTACGTATTTATAATTGCCTTACAGCGAGTTTATTATTCTTCGATCCACCGTGTAATCTATTCGCATGGGAAAGAATTTATTGGTAATACCGACTATTCTATACCTGTTCCTACTATAATCAGGATGTATATATTTGAAGAAAATAATTGTACAGCAAACCAACCTTAAACAGTTTACTAGGTGCATAATTATTGTAATTAAGCAAAACCAAATCTTGACTCTAACCACTTCTGGGTATTCAATTGAACCTATCATTGCTTGAGTTATGGGAATCAGCTTTCCTCAATTTATTTGACCTAGTTTGCGAGTATTCGTCTCTAAAATTATTTATACATTGCTTAAGATTAAGATTTAAATATTGATAGATAGGAAGAAGCTTTAAGCAAAATAATTCATATTCTACAATTCTGCATGTATTCGTTTGTGTTGTAGTTATAAATTTGAATGATACCTGCCACAAAATTGGTAGCTTTATGCGCACTGTGAGAATTTCATTACTTTCAGATTATTAGTTCTTGAGAAAAGCTTGTCATTCCGAGACTTTAAATTAAAAAAATCTTTAAAAATCTGAATATTTGTTAATAATTCGAGTAATTCAAAATCAGGAAAAGACTGAAAAACTGGTTTGCGATCAGATAGGTGTTAGACAAGGTTTTGCACACTTCATTCTTCGTATTTCTCCGTCGTCAGCGACCAAGATGGTTGTTACTTAACAATACTTATGTATCAAAGTTCGCAGTATACACTATATAGCAAATAGCACATAAAAGTATTGATGGATAAATGTGACGTCTACTAACTACGTCATCGGACATTTTTTCCCGAAACAATTTTTTCTCTAGTAGACGACAAAATCAATCTTAAAGTGTCATTTCAGACCCTTTCCATCGTTTGTTCAACAATGTCAACTTCTCAATTTCTGGGGATGGTGTTTACACCACATTTCCTGGGCACACTTGCAGTGCCCATGGTGCTTCTACGGTTTTATCATTTTACTCAGTTGGAGTTTCTCGGGATGATATTTATTACGGTATCCGTTTCTATGTTCATTTACCATTTCTCCTTATTCCTTTATCGAAATTGGATTGGAGTGGCTCTCGGGAGGAATGCTGACCTAAGGAAAATGGGAAAGTGGGCAGTAATCACTGGATCAACTGATGGAATTGGAAAGGCATACTCAGAAGCTTTGGCAAAACTGGGAATTAACATTATTCTTATATCAAGATCCCTTGAAAAACTTACCAAAGTTTCTCAGGAATTGGAAGATACATACAATATAAAAACAAAAGTTGTCTCTACCGACTTCACTGGAAACATGGAAATATACGAAGACATTAAAAAAGAAATACAAGACTTTGAGGTGGGCATCTTAATATACAACGTAGGAATGGCATACCCTTATCCAGAATATTTTGTGGATCTACCAAACTCACCCAAATTTCTACAAGACTTGGTCAACTGTAATATCTTATCGGTAACAGGTATGACCTCTTTAATTCTTCCAGGAATGGTGGAAAGAAGGAAAGGTGTTATTATCAACGTAGGATCAATTTGTTCCACTTTCAACACTCCATTCATGACAGCGTACTCCGCTTCCAAGGCATTTCTGGATAAATTTACTCAAGACCTCGCTTTGGAATATAAGCAACATGGAATTATATTTCAGTCACTAATTCCAGGATATATAGTGAGTAACATGAGTAAAGTGAAAAAATCAACTTGGTTTGTACCTACACCAGAGGATTTTGTAGAATGTGCTTTGAAACTTGTCGGGTTAGATACTAGAACCCCAGCTTGGATACCACATCAGTTAGTGCATGGGTGTTTAATAGTTACACTGTTTTTTCGAAAACAAATGTCACAAGAGGTATTGATTGTATTATATATGCACTTAAATATCCACATATTTATTACGTATTATGAAGGAACTTTGTCTTATGGTTACTTGCAGATCGCTCACTCCGTTTTACGACAGGTATGGCTTTACGGTAAGAAAGTGATGATGCTCAAGGAGCAAAATCGAAAGACTGCCTGAAAATATCTTCTAAATCTGACTAAATCATCTTTTAATTTTTCGAATGAATAAATGGAACATATTTAATTAACTTTGACTAATTTCTGACAACTAATTTTCTAATGGATAATCCAGTATTGTTAATGATTGCATTATATTTAATCGCATTGCACGCATTACACACACGCACTGATTTCCATTTTTATAAGTGGGGCTGACGTCTAACTTGACTAATGATCACTTGAGAATGCAAACATGCAGAGTGTCATAGATGGTGACATGAAAATATTGAGATTATTTGTATGATTAATAATATATAATATAATATATATGTATATAATAACCAAGAAAGACTGCTTTTTCCTGATTTTTAGTTTAACCACGATGATATGATAGTTCTACACATGGTCAAATCATACCACTTGTTGAACAAAGAGTTTATGGTCTACAAAACATTGTAGTCTGGAACATTCAAATGATTTTTACAATATAATTTAGTTATTACTACTGCATAGAATTGCATTGCATACCAACACAAATTGATCAACTTCAAGTGATGAAACGCAAAAGGTTCTATGAAATTGCACGCTCCGTTTGTTCGAATCGCCAGCTTTTTTATATTGTGCATCAATAGTTATCATATCACGAAATCCATTCAAATCAATTAGGGGCAAATGAAATCTCTATTATATTTAAGTAATACGAACTACATACATAGAATAAGTTCGATGTTACTGCTTATTAAAAAATGACGCAGGTAAGCATACGACCAAGCATATGGATGAAAATGGAATAAGGTAAAAATAATCCAGTTGCTTTCTTCATTTTTCATCATGCAGTCTGAAAATGAACATGCAAAACGCGTCCATTTAGAACATGCAACGTTGTACTCTTAGCTATTCCCGTGATTTCGTAAACATAGGTAGGTTAGTCTTGTAAAGAGTAATAATTAATATAAACGACAGCGGAACCTAATTTAAATCCATTAAAATCGTATGTTCTCCAGCCCCAACCTTATTTTGCAACGAGCGTTATACCATATAGCGTATTAAATTATCATGTAATATTCCAGGAACTATACGTGTAGATTAAAATGATTTTGCAAAAAATGATTCATCATCGTAGCAGCATTGAAACTTGAAACTAACTGCAATTTACCACATTTTGGCATACTCAAATAAACTAATTTGTGTTTGCGGATTTTAAACATAAAAAGTCAAGACGCGGCTTCCTCAAGCATTTTAAAATTGTACAAATTAATTACTAATTGCTATCGTTGTATAATAAGAGTTAACCATCCCGTTAATATGATTGTTCTAGTTTTTAGGTTATTAAAATTGGCGTTATAAAACCATGTTGGTTGATAGCTTAGGTAGTTTGTTTTTATAAATAGTCATAAAATAAATCTGTACAGAAGCTTTAATCCGGCTAAGCTCATTAGTTCAGCATGAGTCTCCAAATGTGTCCGGGAAGTCTTGCGACATTATTAATTCTCTCTACTTTAACTGCATTCTCATCTGGACAAGAATGTACAGTGACCGTGAAAAATGGGGTGATTTTAGGGTCGACAGGTGCGACAATGAATCCGAGTAAGAAAGTTTGTGCATACACTTCCATTCCGTATGCTTTACCCCCCGTAGGCTCACTAAGGTTCAAGGTACTCAAACATTTTTTAAAATTTAAATATATTAACCAACGGCTACTTATATGCCTATATGAGTATACCTAATTGAAATGATATTTCTCCAGAACCCTGTACCAGCTCAATCGTGGGGAAGTTCTCTAAACGCGACCTCTTCACCAAATTGGTGTCCACAGATGGCTATTCCTCCGAGTGGAATCAAAATGACTGAGGATTGTCTTTATCTAAATGTTTATTCGCCAAAGGATTCTGTTTCCACCAGTAATCTTCCGGTGATGGTTTGGTGCGCAATTTTTTTTTTGGATACAAATTGTATCTGTCTAACTCTAATACATTTGATTGTTTCATCCCATTTATCTTTCATTTATCGTATTAGGATACACGGTGGTGGGTTTACCAGTGGCAGCTCCCAAATTTACACTCCAATCCGCCTTCTTGCTAGAGCTGACGTTGTCCTCGTTGTGATTCATGAGAATTTGAAACCATCTATTTTCAAAACATACAAAATGAGTCAAAATATTAAACAATGAAATATTTTCAGGTGGATCCTCCTCTGCTTACCAATTAGTTACACCCCTTAACAAAGGCATAATTCACAGAGTTATCGCACAAAGTGGCTCTGCTCTAGGAACCTGGGCCCTTGACAGACACCCCTTGCAATCCGCAAAAACTGCCGCCGCCAAACTCGGCTGTCCATTAGATTCGAGTTCTAAAATCTTATCGTGTTTACAAATCGCCAAATGGGAAAACATAGTTAAGGCACAGGCTACTGTATCCCCTGTCGTGGAACCTAATCTTCCCGGAGCATTTATTACAAAAGAGCCGATGGAAATAATGAAAACTGGGGATATTCCTAATATTCCAGTTATCATAGGAGCGACTAAGCATGATGGATCTTTTCTTCTGCAACTTGGATATGCCACTGTTGTTGGACCGCTGAAGCGAGATAAAAATCCGGATTATATGAGGAATCAAATTGTTCCAGACATTTTAAAATTCTTTAAAGTATTTGAAGATCCACCCAATAGAGCTGTCGCTTCGACCTTTGAAAGCCAATATTTAGGTGGGGTGAATCGCTCTCTATGGAATGAAAGTATGCCAGGGCTCGTTGATGTAAGGAAACACTCAAGTCATTTCAAATATTTCTGTGATTAATTTGCAAATTATTTGTTGGGGGTTTCCAATACAGATCTATTCCGTGCTAGCTTTCAAGTCGTCAGCCCAGCATACCGCGGATTTGTTAAGTAAACGGGGTCTTGTCTTAATGTGTACCTGTATTCATTCGAGCATCATAGCAAGAACACATTTTTTAACGCCAATGGAATGCCAATCGAAGGAGGAATTGCACACGCAGATGGTACATAACCATAAAGGTGTCATTAATTAAATCAATTATACAGCTTCATATTTCGTTTGAACCCATTTGTCTTCTAGATTTAATGTATCTGTTCCATTCCATAAAATTCAACGCCGCAGATCAGAAGTTTTCTGATCTGTTTTGTGACATGTGGATAAACTTCAGTAAATTTGGGTATATAACATAAAATAATTTAATTCAAAATAATCTTTCAAGAAGAAACCTATTACGCAAATATATTTACCCATGAATTTACTGTTTAGAAACCCAACACCGTCAGCCAGCAGCCGATTTGACAAATGGCTTGAGTACAACACAGGTAGATGAGCCTTACATGAAGTTAAATGTGACACCGAAAATACTCCACGGTTACAGAAACTCCTGGCGACCCAATGGCTTCCAGTGGAACTAAGACATAAAAATTTTCTCATGTCATTACAAAAATAAAGCAATAATTTGTGAATATTTTACATGATCAAAGGAGGCAATAATCTTAGCTCAAGCCACACGTATTTTTGAAAAAATCAGCAAAATTATTTTCGGCAAACTTTAGGTGAACCGTAATATTTACGTTTTATAGTATTTAATTTTTTTACATTCTGAACTAGGTACATTTTGCGGTACACGTAGTATTCATTGAGTGGTTCAGGGTTATGAGGTGTCATGACTCGTATGTTGTGGATACACGAGTCAAATATCAGTTTTCTTAATCCAGTTTTTAATTTAATTTTTCATCATGCACAGCCTGAAAATGAACTAGCAGAACCTCACGTAAAACCACATCCATTTAAAATGGATGTCCATTCATAGAACACGGAAAATCGCATTGTTCTCCAACTTTTCTAATGATTTCTTTAGCATGGGTAATTATTGTGTCTTAATAATTAATACTCCAAGAACAGCGGAATCTGATTTAAATAAATTTTAGTTTCTTCTCCAGGCCCAACCACATTATTGCAATATGTTGCGTATCTTGTAATATTTCAGGAACTACATGTAGATTAAAAGGATGTTGGCAAAAATGTTTCATCATCGTTAAAAATAGTAATAAAATTTACCACATTTATGCATGCACACACACGAGTGTAACAACGAATAAACTAATTTATGTCAGCAGATCTTACTACAATCCAGATGTGCCTTCCTCAAGCTTTATAAAGTTACACAAATCAATCACTAATTGTCACTTATCGTTGTATATAAATAAATTTAAAATCCTCCACTTAACAGTATTGTTCTAGTATTTAAATTGACGTTGGAATCTATAAATAGTCTTAAATTTTCATAGTAAACTTTAGTCTGGCTAAGCTCATTAGTTCAGCATGAGTCTCCAAATAAGTACGGGAAGTCTTGTGACATTTTTAATTCTCTCTACTTTATCTGTACCATCATCTGGACAGGAATGTGCAGTGACCGTGAAAAATGGGGTGATTTTAGGGTCGACAGGTGTGACAATGAATCCGAGTAAGAAAGTTTGTGCATACACTTCAATTCCCTATGCTTCACCCCCAGTTGGCTCCCTAAGGTTCAAGGTAATCAAATATAAACTTTTTTTAGACCTATGAATATGAAAAAATAAAGAAATATGGGGATTATCTGATAGAAATGATATTTCTGCAGAATCCAATTCCAGCTCAATCGTGGGGAAGTTTACCCCTAAACGCGACCTCTTCACCAAATTGGTGCCCACAGATGGCAATTCCTCCAAGTGGAATCAAAATGATAGAGGATTGTCTTTATCTAAATGTTTATTCACCAAAGGGTTCGACGTCCGCTAGTAATCTTCCAGTAATGGTTTGGTACGCAATAAATATTTCAATTCAATAGTTTATCCTTTATCAGTGCAAATTGAATAAATTTACTGATTTGCATGCTTTTATCTAAAATTTTAAGGATACACGGCGGAAGCTTTACAGGTGGCAGCTCCCAATTTTACACCCCAATTCGCCTTCTTGCTAGAGCTGACGTTGTCCTTGTTGTGATCCATTACAGATTAGGTATTTTAGGATTCCTCAGCACGGGCGATTCAGCTGCTCCTGGTAATTACGGATTAAAGGATCAAGCACTATCGCTGAAATGGGTGAATCAGAACATTGCTGCGTTTGGAGGTAATCCTCAACAGGTCACCGTATTCGGCGAGAGTGCAGGTAAGGTTTTCAAAAACATTCACTTTTGCCCAGATCGAAAAGTAAGTTTATGCAAATATCAAACGGAACGAACTATTTTTTAGGTGGAGCCTCCACTGCTTACCAATTAATTACACCTCTCAACAAGGGTATAATTCATAGAGTCATTGCTCAAAGTGGCTCCGCTATGGGAACCTGGTCATTAGACAGAAATCCCATACAAAATGCAAAATCCATCGCTGCCAAACTCGGCTGTCCATTAGATTCGAGTGCAAAAATTGTGTCGTGTTTACAAATCGCCAAATGGGAAAACATTGTTATTGCACAGGGTGCAGTATCTCCAGTCGTGGAACCTAATCTTCCAGGGGCGTTTATTACGAAAGAGCCGATGGAAATAATGAAAACTGGGGATATTCCTAATATTCCAGTTATCATCGGAGCGAATAAGCATGATGGATCATTTCTTCTGCTAGGTGCATATCAGGCTGTTTTTGGACCACTAATGCTAGACAAAAATCCGGATTATATGAGGAATCAAATTGTTCCAGACATTTTAAAATTCTTTGGAGTAATGGAAGATCCACCAAATAGAGCTGTCGCGTCGACCTTTGAAAGCGAATATTTGGGTGGGGTGAATCGCTCTCTATGGAATGAAAGTATGCCAGGATTGGTTGATGTAAGGAAATATTCAAGCCTTTTTCAAACATTCCTATAATTACTTTGCAATTAATTCATGTGGTTTTCGAATACAGATATATTCCGTATTAGCTTTTAAGTCATCAGCCCAACATACCGCGGATTTGTTAAGTAAACGGGGTCTTAATGTGTACCTATATTCATTCGAGCATCACAGCAATAACACACTTTTCTTTAACGCTAATGGGATGCCAATCAAAGGAGGAATTGCTCACGCAGATGGTACATACCCCAAATTTGTAATTTATTGGATTAATTACAATTTCACATTTCATTTGACCCTACTTGTCTTCTAGATTTATTATATCTGTTCCACTCCATGCAATTCAACACCGCTGATCAGACATTTTCGGATCTGTTTTGTGACATGTGGCTAAACTTCAGTAAATTTGGGTATGACATAAAATAATTTAATTCAAAATAACGTTTCAACCATATAACTATATTTCTTTACACATGAATTTACTGTTTAGAAACCCAACGCCATCGGCTAGCAGCCGATATGAGAAATGGCTTGAGTACAACACAGGAGATGAGCCTTACATGAAGTTAAATGTGACACCGAAAATACTCCACGGTTACAGAAACTCCTGGCGACCCAATGGCTTCCAGTGGAACTAAAATTTGACACTTTCAATTTGAAAATAAATTACTATTAAACAATCTTATAATTGGCTTAAAAAGCAACAAAGTTTCTCGAAGTTGTAAACACAACACATATACATATAGTGCATATTAATACACATTTTCATTTTAATATTTTTTAAGTTTTTTAAGAGATTCACTAATTAGTTTGGAATTTTTAAGGTTTACTATTTCTTCAAATTTTTGTCATTAATGACCCTGACTCAAGTTTACATTAAGTCAGCTATCTTGGCATTTGACAAAGATATACAACAGCAATGCATGAAACAGAAATTTGACTTGACAAGTGGCAATGGAATGATGAAGATGAAGACTTCATCATCAAGCCTTTGTTGCTGTGCTGTTCTTTTCAAAGGGTTGTATCTATAAGAAAAATTATCTCCACATGCCCAACGAGCAACACGCGGAAACATAGCTGTCCGAAAATTTAGCATCATAGTTCACAAGGCCACATTAGCTGTTGTTGATGTGTACATTTGTTTTTTAAATCTTTTTCATTGTCAATTGCCATTGTAATTAGTCATGGTCATCATATAGATGTGACAGACTGACAGGTGATAGTGGAGTAGTTATTTCATCAATTACATAATATATTCATATTTACTGGGCTGTAGGAAGAAACATTAAATACGCAAATAAATTTAAATATTATTTTCAAACATTTGGGTTTCCCATTTCTGCATTTGACAAATCGATAATGGGTAGACGGGACAAATCAAAAGATATGAATAAATTAGAGAATGTCTTTGAGTCATTACACCAGCTTCCTAGTGAGATTCAGGAGATTCGAGATGAAATCGCAGAGATCCAGTTGGAAGCTTCGGAGAGAATTAATAAGTGCCAAGAGAAAATGACTAATTTGTTCAGTAAAGTGTATCAAGCTTTGGATACTGTTCAAGGAATAAAAAGGAGGAAGGATGCTAGAGAACAAAAATCAGCTCAATATAGGGAAGAAAAGAAAAATGAGGTCCAGACAAGTTCAAAGAGTGATAACACTGGACAAGCTGCTGGGCGTGAAGAACAAAGAGTACCGGTAAGTTGTTAGTAGTGAAAAATGGAATTAAATAGATGGGTAACATTTTTTAAAATTAAATACACTGGGCTAGTTAAAATTCAAGGGATTTTATGTAAACAGGCAGAAAATCAAAATTCAAAACCTCAAAAGCGTCCTTTATCCCCTTCCCCTTCGTCGCAGTCTGTAAAAACGGCAAAATTAGATGTTCCTAACGGGATGGAGGAGATGAATATGGAACAGAGTTCTCTGGAAGCTCAAAATCTGAAAGGGCAAGAAAATATGGATGCATCTGATCGGCTGCCGAAATCAGATGCATTTGAAAAAGAGGAAGAGGTTTAGATAAATCAGTACATATTTATATATTGTGTACGTGTAGTAGTAGTAAATATTTAATAATCAATTAACTGCATGCAGACAGAGGTCCTCGAGCCAACCCCGTCTTTACCCACTTCATCTCAGAAAAGCAGCCCTAAAAAGGTGGAAAAATCAGATACCACCAGCGGCGGTAATGATGGAGCCCAAAATATTGAACAGGATAAGGATAATGTAGATAAAAATGATGGAGAAAATAAAGACAATCCTGAACCAAATACTTCTTGTCCTGCTTCGGGTGCTTCGGATCCCCTAAATCAAAATGAAGAAGTTACAGTGCGTAAATACAGTATAATACTTTAAAATGAGAAACAACTCAATATCAATACATGACTTACTGATACTGTACAAATATTATTTGAAGGGTGATTGCGACGATAAGGAAGATGATGATGACGAAGAAACACTTCCTGTAAAGCAAACTCCTACCCTAGCTAAAAGAACTCGACAATTAGCTGATGTACTGCCAAAAATAGCTGATCCCAATAATCCCAATGTGTTTCACGGTACAGCGAAAAAAGTAGTCAGGAAAGGGAAAGGCAAAGGAAAGACATATACCTGCTTTTGTGGTAAAGAGCGTTGGTGGACTCTGGGTGGCTTTGCAAATCATTACTTTGAAAGAACTTCTGGGAAAAAGTATCGCTGTAATCGCTGCAACACTGGATTTCTTACCTGTAGCTCACTGAAAGATCACACGATACAGAAACACAAGGTGAATATTTTTACTTGTGGAATCTGTGTTACAGAATTTGATAGTAAACAAGAGTATGACCTTCATATTCAAGCTGAGCCTGCAACGACGTAAGTTTTAAAAAAAAATATTTTCTTGTAATTTATCGAGTAATTTTCATGTAATTATCTATTTGTATTCATTTATTCTGGCTTTTTATTTTTCAGTAAATGTGGAAAGCTGATAGCCAAAAATATAGCAGAAAAGAAGCCATACAAATATCTTCTCATGTAAAATTATAACAAAGTTCATTAACTAAACGAAGTAGATGTTTTATAAGTGTTTATATACAAAAACTAGCTGCTGGATCTAAGGTCATTTCTATTTATTCATTATTGGCTATTTCTGTAAAAGTTTTATGGTAAAAATAACGAACGTCTTGTATGCTTCTATCCATAATATTCCAAAAGATTTCAATAAACGCTTTACAGATAACAGAGTTTCCTGTAATATTTAATCGAAAATATTTTTGCAGCATACTATATTTAAGAATTTATGAAATACCTTGTTATTTAAGTAATTGTCATAGATGAACTTGGCACTATGTCGGTTTTGTTTTGATTATAAACTTACTGCAGCTTATGTCCTGGAGGAAACTCTAGAGTATAGAGCGAAAGCAGTTCGAGTTAAATAGTCAGTCCGAAGTCATTTTAATTTTTTTTGATAGCCTTAAAGATATGCCAATTTTTTGGGGCTAACGCCGAAAATTTGCAAATATTTCATCAAACACAGCATATTTGTAATTTACATCAGGTCCGGGTTACTGCGTTTCTTAACATAAGGTTAAGCTAAACGTTTGCTATAAATTGAAGAAGAAAAAATTGAAGATGTTCGAACAAACTCGGTAGTGTAGGTTCAATGCTAGTTTTAATTAAGAATAATTTTTAATATTTATCCGATCAAATTCAGAAAAGATTGCGTCAGAGAAAGATACACCAATAAGCCAGGTTAACTCAATATCCTATGTTCTTTCCGGTGGACAGTCAACATTTACTGAGCAAGTTTGTTAGTGAATTTACAACCTGTCTGTATTCATGTAGATGTAAATTAATTATATGGTTTTAATGGGAACACTTGTGAATGAAATACACACCATTTCTAATAAAATCTCGTTGTCGTTATATACATAGTCAAAACTGTCAAGGACGCTCATTATTTAACAAATAAAAAGTCCGGAATCAAGCAAATAACTTTTTAAATTTTCAAAATTAAAAATATCCTAATGTATTCTACGGTAGATGATCAGGATCAAGACAAACCACATATAATTTAATCCGCTAACCCAACATCGCTAATCAATTTTCTCGTCTAGAAGTTAATTATGCATGGCTGAGACCTCATAAACTTCAGTTGGGGAATTGCGTGGAAAATGATTCCAATGTCATGTTATAAAAAACAGTTCTCGTCAACTCTATGTTTTTAGGTGGGAATATGCTGGAACAATTATATCAGTTCATCTAGCTTAGGTCGATGACGTCCTTCTGTTTTATTTTTTAAAGGCTGGTTGGTGCGTCTGTAGCTAAAACTAGTTTTTTCTTCTCCCGATAAAGACTAATAATACCATCAATGGTTAGTGCTTACTTCTACTGTTAAAGCTATTAGAGAATTTTCAGAGTGAAGTATTGCCTTTGTGAGTTATAATTATAATACGAAAAAATCTGCTCGGTTCATGGTAAAATTTGATGTTACGTAATAGCAATTCTCACCACGCGTCATTTATAGGTTAATTTGAATACGTACTTGAGCTTGAGCTTCAGAAAATATAAATATAATTAAAATTGTCTACAAGTCTATAGCACCAAACTCAATCAAATCTTCACATATTGGATTTTCTGCATTCTTCGTAGTCTGCAAACGAAACTATATATTATGGCAAACTCTGAGCCAGCTTGCTGTGCATGCAAGTTGCATATCGTTGCATGTGAGTGGTTTTAAGATTTTGGCCACAAATCTCATCAACCAAGGTAGGAAATTTTAAATGAATCAACACTTATAAAAACTATAATTGCTTGATAGTTATCAATCATTTACGTACATTTTTCATCCCATTGGCAAGACGTACTTCTAGCAGTTAGCATAAACATACATATAGGTAGTTTCAGTACATACAGATTCAGACTTCTAAAAAGACTAACCAGGGAAGTCAACCTGTAATCTAGAAAATGCAGTAAAAACTGACAATTTTTACCGTGTAGTAAATTTCGCATTCGAGCTATTAACGGAGTTAACTATTTCAATGTATGGCTCTGTGGACTTTATGTGAATTTAACATCGTAATTATACTTGTACGGACACTTATTGCTTGAAAATTTTCACTATATAAATATTTTATCCTACTTGGTGCAGGTTGATTTGACAGCTACTCCCTGTCTAATGATTGGTATATTGTATTGTTTTATTTAATTGTACACATTTTTAGTACAGGCCATATTTATACTTAAAGCGTATACGATAAATATAGAGCTACAAGGTAAACTAAAACTAAAATGGGTAATCAGCAAACTAGTATAAATATTTCTTACAGTACGTAAAGGAGCATTATTTACGTAGTACACATAAGAAGTATTAGGTATTAATTACTAATTATTATATGTATTTAAATTTCTAATTGATAATAAAGTGAATGATTGGATTCCAAAATTTGAAGAAAGAATTCTTTAAGTTCTTTAAAAGAAGGACGATTATTCACCTCGATGTTCCAACACTCTTGCATTTTCTGAAATCTATGAGCAAGCAAGATTAAATTCGCATATCATTTACACATGATTTAAAATAATTTATCAAAGTGGAAAATGATGCTTTACATTTCTTCCGTGCAAAATTCTGGGATGGTCATGCGCAAACCATGTTTCACCTCGTCGGCAAATTCTACAGTCCAATTTCGTCCAGAAAATGGGACCTGACCAAGACTAAATATTTCCCATAAGGTAACCCTATAACTCCAAACGTCCGATTGGGTAGAAAACTCCATTCGAGTTAAAGCTTCATGTGCCATCCATCTCCACGGCAGTGGCTCTTGACTCTTTTTGACGTATTTGTTATACTCATACAACTTTCTGGAAAGACCAAAATCTCCAATTTTGCATACGTTGTGTTGACCAAGAAGCACATTTCTGGCTGCAAGATCACCATGAATTACCTGTGACAAGATAACCATAACTGATGACATATATTAGAGGGAAATTACGATCAATTTTTTGTCTTAATCAATCTTAGTCAATATTAATACCCTTTTGTCAGAAATATATTCCATCCCTTTCGCTATCTCAAATGCAAACCTGATCAGTTCTGATACTTCAACTGGAGGATTCCCAGCATTTCCCATTTGCTTCCATTTCCCCTTTAAACAAGAATGGAGACAACCGTTCTCACACAATTCAGTCGCAATATAAATTTCCCTTGTTATTAACATTTTAGTCTTTAATTAAAACATAACGTGTATCTATTCTAAAATTATTTGCGGTTATGTAATGACCTCTCTCAATATCACGAGTATATGCTCCTATAAATTCCACCACATTGTCATTGGAACCCACAAAGCACATTACGTTCACTTCTATCAACATCCCTATAAATGACTGTTTACTGCATCCCAAGTGAGGGGTTTTAATTGCAGCCTCTTTTCCATTTACCTTTCCTTTGTATACCATCGCAAAGTTGCCCTTGCCTCAAAGTTTCTCTCTCTCTCTTTCCAATAGAAGATTCAACAGAAATCAGCTTCTCACGGAAATAGAACTTTTTGGAAGGATACAGTTTTTCAAGCTGGGAACGCAAGTAATATCTATTGTCAAAATAGGTCTGGGCAGCGTTAGTATTTTTATTACTAGCCGGAATTGACTCGCAAACAATATAGTCAACTGTTAAATTTTTTAAAACCGGCGATATCTTAACCATAGAGTCGCAGCCTTTCAACGTGGTACCGAAGTCCATTTCATTTGAAGCATTTAAGTAAATATTTTTAAGATCGACAATGTGTTTCTTTTCCAAATTTGAAATATCCCCAACGTTTATGTGAATCCCTAAATTGTCAGCTCTGTGTGCAAATTTGTCGATTCCCCTCTCCAGTGAATAAAACATGCTTAAATGGTTTGTATCAAATGGAAACTGAATATACATCGACAGTTTAGGATTATATCCTCGTTCAATTGTTTCCAAAGCTGTGATAATTGTTTCGACATCTAAAATTTTAAAATACCCAACTTAACATAGAAAATGACCACAAGTTAGCTGAAAGCACCATACCCGTTATTGTGTCCGCGACGATTTCTACTCTGCGAAATTTGTGAAACGCAAACTGCAGCATAACCTGTAATTCCTCTGGGCGGAATGGAGTAGCTCTGGATAGCTTCATGGATATCGAAACACCAACGTTGGACTCGTCCTCATCAGACTCGAATGGGATTTCTGGAAGGGTAAGCTCTTTAGTAAGCTTTATGCAAGGTCTGAATCCCAAGTTCAATGACAAATCTCTCATAATGTAAACCGACGGTGAATCAGGCGCCACATATAGTCCTATTCTTCTCCACCATCCAAAGGAAACAGGCTCATTTTCACTGACGATAATTGGAGGAGCTATAATCAAAATGTTGTATACCTCTCCCCAGAAAAAAATATCTTTACATTTCGTCTCCCACTCAGACTTGTCTGAACAGTGTAGATCACCAGAGAAAGGAAGTGGTCCCATAATCTTGAATATAATACTTTTCGAGGAAAATCTCTCATTCTCTCAACAAAGCTTTCTTTCAGTTGATAATAAAATTTCTCAAAGTCTCTCCATGTAGTAGTGAAAACATTTACCTCCAAAATGATTACATTAGCAGAGTCAAAAATTACTTTACATTCTGTTTCAACATTTGCAAATTTTTTAATATCAATACCACACCCAACTGAAATATTCTTTGGCGAGCTTTCGAAAAACACTTTGGTATTTTCCACATCCTCGTGCAAAACCGCGTGAGAGAAAATGACACTACTCAACTTTATTCCGCCAACTTCTGTAGTCTGAACAGATTCAAAGAGTTCAGACCCCACCGGACTTATTTTAAGTCCATCGTAAAGGATCAGCGCATTCAATGATTGATTTTTACGAACAACTTTTCCCGTGCTAAGCTTTTCAACTTTAATAAGAGATTTTTTAATGCGATCAGGATTATTTATAATATTCACCCAAGGATGCGTCCGATGAGTTGTGGATTTAAGTATTGTAGAAAAATTGTTGGCGGCTCCAATCAAAGCGGTATTTGCTCTACTTGCAATTATACGCGTTGCAGTGGACAACTGGAGGATGTGAAATGGAATAGACATATTTCTGTTAACCGTGCCATTATCCACACCCATAGTTATAGTCGGTATTAAGCACTTGGCACATGGTTCTAGGTTTATGTTGGTAACGTCTGGGAACTGGTATCTTCCATTGTCAAAGCTTTCTAGGACAACAAAGCTATTTTCTTCCTCTGCCCACTGGTCAGCTAGATAGTACAATTGTTGGTAGTATTTTAATCCTAAACTACTGGGTAAATTGTCATCCAAATTGATGTTAAAAGCAAGAATGCCACCAGCAGTTGGATTTATTTCATCAATATACTTCACGATATTCAATCCAGTAATATTGTCAATTAATTCCTCAAAATCCAAAGTCCAAAGAAATGTAGTTCCTGGAGACAATTCTACAAAAAGTATGACAAAGTCTGCTGCAGCCAGGGGCTTTAATATTGCCGAGCATATTTCTATTGGAAATATGAGATATCAACTCCAATTTCAAAATCCAAAGCAACTCCGTAGTTCATGTACAATGTTTCATTTGCTTGAGTAAAAGCTTCAAATCTTTCCCGGATATGGAAATTGTTGCAGCTTTTTTCACCTCTGAGATTCAGCACAAGTTTAACGTTCTCCAGTAGCGATTCTATTTCGTCTATTGTTTTATTTAAGAACGGCTGGGTCATGATGGGAGTGTCTTTGCTGTACATATATAAGAGTTTAAAAAATCATTGATACTATTTAATTCTAGATGAACAAATTATTTATCATTATTTAAGTTGAATTTATTTACTTGAAAGCGATTGAGTAGGAATAGGAAAAATTTTCCTTCTTGTCCATGAAATTCCTGCTAAACAGCTTCAACATACCAACCACGTCTAGTACACTCTGGTTTTTCAAAGTTGAGGTTTCATAGTCGTAGTAGATCCCTATGCCATGTTCCAATGCCCCCTTAAAAATATTCCACGGAGGATTTTCCGCTCCGG
>JAHZNA010003705.1:0-31523 GCA_027743935.1 Sinodicranocentrus sp. ZH6 | reverse complement strand
AAATAGTCGTCAGTCAATTTCTTATCTTATTGGGGGAGGCTTCTAAAAGATTTGACACAGGTTTTATACATCGTTTTTATTTGTGCGATTAGCGCACAACCGGCTTTCTAGTTCATATGTATTCCAGTGTTGTGATCGGGCTTATGGGAATTGGGAATGCAGTTGTATACCTGTGTGACAATTTACCTTAGTTATTTACAGGTGATGGTAGAGAAAATATATATATATTGCGAGCTATTTTGATCAGGCCATCCCTTGCCCAACTAACGGTTCACGTCACATTCTTAAGGGATTGTGGGTTACTTGTTACTTTACTTTTGAGATCATTGTGATTCTTTTGTATGCGGTATTTCTTTTTGCGTTTTGTAAAAGGGGAGAAAGGTCGTCTAAAAATAACCGTGGATGTTGGGCACTTAATATTAAATTAAAAATATGTGTAGATATTGATGCATAATGTGGGATTTGCTTATAAATCGTAATGATAGAGTTACAGAAATATTGAGGTCTTGAATTCTTGAATGCTTTACAATTACACAATTTTATTCAAACCTTTACATAGATATTCCATAATTCCGTCAATTATAGTTATGTATGAAGCAATCAACCAACAAAGCGCCAAGTTTTGATAAAGTGTTTTATAAATTCAGTTTAAAAGAATGATTTTGAATCGACATTTGAGGAAATAAAGTTGAGGGATACGGCTAAATAATACTTTAAAGTAAACACGCCAACACTTTGAATCTAAAGTTTTTACAGCTTTGCAATCGTTCGCACGTGAACCATGCCATATTTAATGCAAAAGTACAAAATTGTAATTCTAAATAGATTGTCTAGTAGTATAATCAATACGTGGAAAACAACAAAAGGCACCTCTGGAACAACAGTCCACCAGTGAGTAATCATGAAAGCTGCTACCATGTTGGACATCACAAATTGAAGAAAGTAAAAGCAGACCCATACTCTCACTGCAGTCAGTTTCTCCTACACGGGAATATATTATAGTCCAACCATAAAGTATGATTTCAACATATTTTAATTAAAATATCCTTTGATTATTTATGCAAACCTTGAAAAGGAAATAAATGCAGACACAATCCAAAAAAATTCGTCCACATCGGATTACAGTCTCTTCAACTATTGAGATTCAAAGGAGTATGAACGTAGTATCACCAAATAACATTTGAAAAATAACAATACTTGACTCACCTAAAAGAAAATCCATCATCCCTCCCACATATTTGAGCGGCATACGGTGTACAGCCAGACCAAAAATTTGCATAACCAGTGGTCTTGTACAAAGATTAATGACATTCCAAACCTTCCAATATTTTCACAAAATAAGTGTCATTTGTGTCATAATGAAAAATGTGTAACTAGTGCATTGTAACAAAATCGGGTAGAACATAGTACCAATATTAATCGAAATAAATATTTTTGTAAATGTGCATTTACCAGTTCCACAGTTAAAATTGTTACAGCTCCAACTCCAGGCAAGTCCTTAAAGTACTCCCATGTTTGCCAGAAGCCACTACCTAGTGGCTCCAAGCAAATGTCCAAATCACTCACACTTCCAGATTGGAAATCATATTTATTGCGAAGTCGACGAAGACATTGACAGGCAATAGACATCGTATAACATCTCCACACAGTAAAAAATACTACAGCAAAGTAAACCAGGGTTGATTGTGAAATCGGACGGAGAATCAGTTGTGACACAATGAATGCCACGAAAAGTATATTGTGGACGAAAGATAGGACCAGCCATAAATACAGGAAAGGTTTACGACTCTGCGTAACAAATAATATTTTGAAAGAATTTATGAATGCAATCAATCATTTCTTATTATTTGGCAACTGAAAAGCAAAATTTAACACGACCAAACCTCAAAAATAACGGCGACCCAGAAAATACATGACATGAGAAAGTGGATGGCAAGCAAAAAATGCCATAATAAGTGCCCAAAAAATTCTGAAAATAAAATATGATATAACATATATAATTTTAGATATCTTATCATTACGACATTATTGCATTAAAGGTAATGTTTGCTGTTATTACCGAAGTCAGCTGAACCACAGAAAAAATTAAAGTTGCTGGTTTGTTCAAGGGACACGAAATCCAGAAATAACCAGAACAAGCTGTATATCTGTAGAAGAGGGAGCAATGATTAAAAATAGCGGTCAGTATTTTGGTTGATATTTCAATATTGCATCTAGATTTTATTGCCAATGTATTTATTTCAAGATGTATAAATTCATATATTAGCCCTTACTGTTTCCACAAAAGCAACAATTACTAAAGCTGTGCCTATTGGCTGACCAAACCGAAAAATCGATTTCATTTTGATTTCTTTCAATAGACTTTTGTTTAGCTCCCTATTATTAAGTGGCAGCGTCCAGTCCAACAACAACTAATAAGTTGCTAATTACTGGACACTATTTATTAGAACTTGGACAGTCGCTAGTCGCAGGGTGACGCATCTAATTATCACGTACGTCTTTGTTTTAAGAAAATCCAGATTTTTCATATATCTGGTTAGTGGCTAATTGTGCTGTGTATCATATTGGTACGTAATACGTATGATGCACAGTACGTGTATAATCACTGACAGTCAAACTGTAAATCAAAGTTCATTTATGACGCGATTTTAAAGTAGTCGCGAAACTCGGATTTGTGTTGCATTGCAGTTTGTACAAATGTAAATGTAATCCAATTCCAAACTATGCATATGTGTCACAATGTGCTTATTCGACAATTATGTTAGCCCCTCCCCGGTTAAGAACTGAAGTTAAGGTGTATATGAGATTATTTATTATTATGACTTTGTAAGTCTACTTTAAAGAAAGGGATTAAAATTAAATGATAACAGTTGCATTAAGTGGACATGATACACAATGATACGCTACACTATTAAAGGTACGGTAGAAATCGGAATATTGAAGCCATCCTACGCACTAAAGATAAAAAACATTATACGGTTTCTTGAAATAATTTCTTTCAGAACATTTTCAGTGAGACAGCTTCAACAGCTAAGCTTTGCGATGACGATTCCCAACAAGGTTTCTAAAAATACATTTTCTTCCAAAAACACAGCGCAATCACTTATGGGCGGAGGAGAAAGCTCATTCATATATATTCATATCATGCGTATGGCACGTGCATTACATCTTACATGCATGAAATTGCATGTATGCTATTTATAAAATATATATATGTATATATTTTTACAAGACTACAAAACTTCTTTTATACTTTAAAAAAGATGTAGTACTCGTACGAATGTCAACTTACTTCACAAAATAGTATAACTATCTATAACATTTTCACAAAAATCCGATGATGCATGATGCATTAATTTAGTATATTTGCAACATTACTGCCAAATAGACTTTGCTCTGATATTTATATGGATTTATTTCAAAAATATATTCCAAATTACATAGCGGTAAATAGTTTGTTTATGGGTTTATGAACCATTTCATATTCGTCTTAAACTAAATTAGTCGAAGTCGAAGTACTATTCAGTATTATCCTATTTGGATTTTTTTTTCTGGTTATCTTGAACTTCATCTTCCGAATCCGACTCCTCAGGAGGTTCATCTTTTTTGCTTTCATAGTAGATATATACAGTAACAATTAAGACAAAAAATACAAATATGTTTCCTAATGCAGCTAAAACTGTTATCACGTTTACCGCCAACGTCCTAAACGGAGGTACAAACGGTGCTCCAAATAGCAATACAGCTAAACTAACCACAAAGCTTACAGATAAAATTAATTCCAGCAAAGGTGGCATGATGATATAATATTAACAGTTTCAGTCGCGGCTGAACACTGACTAATTATTTCTTTAATTATATTCTCATTGTCTATCAATAATATGTTAAATCAATCTACAAAATATTCCTTTTCGAACTTTTCGAAATCTTCTTCCGTAAACACTGAACCAGATTCTTGTTTCTTTTTAGAATTCTTTTTCTTTGATGAATTATTTGTTTCAATGTTTTCCGGAGGGGTCAATGGGGCTTGTGTTGTCAAATGTTTATTTCTTGATAATTTGCTGTCAAAGGCTTTTAGGATTTTGAGGTTTTGTTGTAAAAGCTTATCCTGTGACAATTTCTCCTTTTTCTTCTGCGGTTTAAACTTTTCTAAAATAAACCAAAAATTCTTTCATTAAATGCCAGCCAACTAATAATTTTACTCCTCGCATTTTCGGCCAGTACAATTTCTACCAACTAACCGATAAGTTTCTCTGTATTTTCTCTGACTTACTTTTAGACGCCTTTGATAGCTGCTCCAACTTTTCATCGACAGCTAATGTGGTCTCATCCAAAGCTTTCCTGACCAATGATGTTGACATGATCCGCAGATTTCTTCAGCAAGCAATTTTTTTATCTTTGATCTTAACTAACACTTAATACTATTTTTGCTGATGCTTGAAAACTGGTATTAGTATTTTTTTCCTTTACGAATTTTAGCATACTTCGATAATAATACAACCCGTCATACCAAGGGATTCTTTCCCATTTTATTCGACATTAACAAACAACAATATAATTTTATACAAACTGGTGTATAGCTTTAAATTTGGCTTTGAGAATCAAATCATTGACAAATTTATTTATACACGGGTAGAAATCGTGGGCGCATGGAATACAGCTAAATCACACTTATCCTATGTGAGGTGTGCAAAGCTATATCCTTCTCAAACCTTTCCACAAGTTTCCACCTTTCTTTACCCACCATTATCCACTATTGCATACGCCTCATAGTAGGGCAACTCGACTCGACAGCTGCTTCAGTAAGTAACAAAATCTAAATGAGGAGGATGTAAGATGTACTTAAGTTGTAAGTAAAGTATTTATACACATCACATGTATGTACATCAATCGAAATCATAATACACCCATAACAAGGTATGTAAGATAGCTACATTTATAAATGTCAAGTGCAGCAGCGTTTGACTCAAATAAACATAAATTAGACTTTTGCGTGTTAACGAAATTTGTAGGAAATTTGAGAATGTCAAACGAAGGAAATATTTGAATTGTAGCATTCAGTGAAGAAACGAAACACATATTTATAAATCAGCAGTTGGCAGTGATTTTTGGCGTGACTTGGTGGAATTCATTGCTAATGACAAGTAAATGATAATTTTTGAACGTAATAAACCAAACTTTTCGTTTTCTTATTTTTTCGTAATTTTTCGCACTCAAATTTACTAATTGCGTAAGCGTTATTAAGTGTGACACTCGTCTACCAGTTGGAAACTATCCAATCCAAATTGAAGCTGATGTAGTTTAACAACAGGTAAGTTACAAGAACTGTAAATATTGATCTTTCTCCAACCACTACCATTGATCATTCATATTGAAATGTAAATATGTTTGAAATTGTGGCAAAAATAAACAAATCGTGCATGCATAAATTGTTTGTATGTATGTATATGACGTAAATAAGAACACTACTCCACTTCCCATGTCATAAACATGGGCCAGGTCAAACATAAAAGTCCAGAAAGGTAGAAACTAGACGATGACAATGAAGGTTCAAGGTCAACTTGTGCATACTACTATGAATACTGATCATTGCTCACCAAAAACTTGAATGTTACATATTTACGACGTGGGTTTACATAGATATGTTACTTACTGACCATTTCTTACAATGACAGTCAGCAGTGTGCAAATCTAGGGTTAAATATACATTTTGACTTTTAAGGGAGTATAGTGATAGTAAATTGTAAGTACTCAAGCTCAAGCTCAACTAATTCATATGCTGTCTTTCCTAAAGGTATTGACCGGTGGAGATAGGAATAGGATGTTCCTTTTCTCTTTCGTGTGTGGCAGTGGCAACTCATAAGTCTAAATGAAAGTTGTTCATTCATCCATATTTTGTATTTTCAATTTTTGGAAAGATGTCCAGTGGGTCATTGATCACTCGTAAACTTTAGCTAATGTTCAGATAGGGCAAAAATGGAAAAAAAGACAATGCGATTTACAATATTCACATGTGAGGTGCAAATCCATCGTGGTTCATGTTTATGATAGATAACAAATAGGCATGGCCTAAGAGGTAGAAATGGAAACATACTTATATTATTCAATATTTGAGGAGTTGAGTGTGGGAAAGGGGATTATTGATTGCACTTGGCTAGACTTCTTCATGTTCAAAAGCTGTACATATGACAGACAGAACTGACAACTGATTGACATTGAACATTTGCAAAATTTTCCTAGAACAATCGATACCCTTCCAACTCGTAATTGGTGCACTCTGCACGTACAACATATGAATCGAACGATTACAATGATGATCATGAACATGATTTATAAATGTCCTTCCAGTACTATGTGCAGTGTGCAGTTGTGCACCATGTTGTTTTCACGATCATTTCTTGCTGCATGTTTGGTTATTTGATGCCTATACCTGCTGCTGCTACCCTGAATTTCTCACATCCTATGTAATTTTTATAAATTATTAGAACCGAAAAGTTTTTAAAAGTACGCCAAATCAAATAAACTTTCTCAAGTTATCAATGTAAAATATGATGCATTTGAAAATAATTAAAGATGTACAGTTTTGGTGAAATGAGTCTTCATTTTCTTATTTTCTCTTATTTTTAAAATTAGGTGTCAAATGTTGGTACATATCCTTTACTGATATGTAAGCAAACATCAATGTGGTGAGTGGTGACTAGAAGTAGAACCATCGACTCTCTAGATAGTGTCTAGTAACGTGAAACGTGACTTGCCTTTTACCTCGTTTGGTTTTGGAAAACGATAACACAAATATATCAGATCTCAGTAAAACTTGGCAAGAGGTTCAAATTGAAGAATTAAATAGGACAAACTTTGGTCCAGAAATATTAAGTGTCGTCAGTTCACACTGAGTCATTTAATAAAGCGTCTACTAGGACTAATTAAAATTACATGACGAAATCAACATGTCGTACAAGAAAACTTCGAGGAAGAGATCAAGTTTGAGTAAGCCGACTTAAAAATAGTATTTATTAAATATATGAATTTGAGTAATTTAATGGTTGTAATTTGATTATTCTTACCATGATAATTAAAGAAAAGGGCGAGTCAGCCCTTCCTATAATGTTCCAGAATCGGTTGAATGATCTCTTCAATCAAATTGAAAAGGAATTTGAAGCTCTGTATTTGGAAAACTTGGCATGTAAGTTACAAATTTAATTGTATCTCCGGGTTCTGCTAATTCTCGTATTTGCATTCGCATATTAAAAACAATTTGATTTTGTATTAACGGTTTTTTCGTGGTTTCCAGTACATGAAAAGCTGGAGAATCTCACTGCTCTTGCTGTAGCATCAGAGCAACCAACTAGTTTAACATCTGAAAGATCGTTTACTGGAGCAGGAGCTTCCCTTGACTGTACGGATGGTCTTGGAGGGGATGCGTCAGGAAACCCACATAAAAGTCAACATGGGAAAGCAAAAGGAGAAAAAGGTTACAAGACTGCCAATCCGTCATTTCATTCTGGAATTTTTATCTAATTATTACCCGGATTTTGTGTCAACCCATTCATTTATTGTAATGTTATGCAATCTAGGTTTACCCGGTCAGCAAAAGGTTGCATTAAGGCTTAAACAACAGACTCACAAGATTGTATCTAGTTTCAAGACAAATCCAGTCTCTTGTAGTTACGTTAAGGAATTTAGTGGTCATAAAGATGGAATTTGGGACGTAACATCAGCTCGGCTTGGCATTCCAGTTGTTGGAACAGCCTCTGCCGGTAAAGTTATTAAGCTAGCTGCCATTTAACACTGTGTTTAATATTTTCCGCTCAGGTAGAGACAATTTTATTCTTTGTTTTGTAGCATGGGAGCAAATGGTACATTAATATTCTTACGGTTTAAGTTAAATAGATTTTTTTTTCTATTCGGTGGCTGAAATGTATTGATAGGTCCAAAAAGGTTTATCATCTGAAGAGGAATTCGAGTCATCAGAGAAGGAGGAGGTTGACATTGACGGTGGAGATGGCCCCGTAGGATTAGCTACGTTACGTACTCCTTCCCTTGTATTAAATGGTCATACGTCCGTTGTAATATGTGCTGATTGGCTCTGTGGTAATTATTTTATTTTGAAAATTGGAGAACCAATTCTTTTTTGTTATAAATCAATTCACATCATTCTTTGCATTATATTCTTCAAGGCGGAGATCAGCTAATCACGGCTAGTTGGGATCGTTCTGCTTGTCTTTGGGATACAAATACTGGGGAAAGATTGCAAAGCTTTTATGGACATGATCAAGAGCTTAGCTATGCAGCAACACATCCAGTTCAAAAATTTATTGTCACTACGTCAAAAGATGTAAGTACATAACAAGTGCATAATTTATGTACGAAATTTCAATTTTATTTTACAAATGAGCTATTTTTTTAAAGGCGACTTTCAGAATGTGGGACCTTCGAAGCCCTTGTCATTCAGTCTCTGTATTTCAAGGTCACACAGAGTAAGTCAACTGAACTGATAACGCCGTTGTAAAAAAACTACTAAATGGTATTCTAAATGCGCTGGATTGTGTTTGTAGTAATATTACCAGCGCCGTTTTCGCAAAGGAAGAAAAGTTAGTGTCTGGTTCTGACGACAGGACGGTTAAAGTTTGGGATATGAGGAACATGAGATCATCTTTGATTACAATAAGGTTAGACAGTGCTGTAAATCGGCTGTCTGTTTCCTCAAATGGTCTTATTGCCGTTCCACACGACGACAGACATGTACGAATTTTCGACTTAAGTGGTCAAAGACTGGGCAGATTACCACGATCAAATAGACAGGTACATAATCCAAATCCACATCTACAAGTCTACATTGCTTTCATTAATAATAATTAAATTTTCAAATTTTTCACTTAGGGTCATAGACGCATGGTCACTTCATCCACTTGGGGCGAGGATCTGAAATGCGACTTGTTTACCTGTGGCTTTGATCGCGTAGTTATGGCTTGGACCGTTCAGTTTAACAAAGACAAAGAAAAGGACAAAGAAAGAGAAAAAGACAAGGATTAAGTTTAAAACAAAATATTTGAACTTATCATTCCGAAGGAGTTGAAATCTTGCTATTTCTGGACTAGTCCTAGCATAGTATCGAAAATGTCAATTGTTCAAAAATGTCTCGTTTTTCTTTCGTTTTTAATCGATCTGATGTAATGGAGCGCAATATATTAAATGTTTACGAACTATATGCAGGACGCAGTTTATATACCGTGAATAGTATTTTACCGATTCACCTTGAAACATAAGATGGCAGATTATTTCGTAGATGCTCAATGTGATTCATAGTAAAACGTACGTTTATTTGTTAAAATTGAATCTCGTGAACACGTACGGTAAACCGATTTATCAATTTTGTTTCGACAAATAGTATCATATTTTCGCTTTTTTTATTAACACGAATAGTTTAAGCTTTTCATGAGTTGAATTGATAGCGATGATGACCAAATGAGTAAATGGCCAACAGTTTTATTTATGTAAGACGTATTACGTATTAATTTAGAAAAGTTTACGTCGTCGCTGGCTTAACTGTTGTAGTATGTATTATGTAACAAGTTTCACGTGTACTAAA
Organism: Sinodicranocentrus sp. ZH6; assembly: GCA_027743935.1. Taxonomy (NCBI): domain Eukaryota; kingdom Metazoa; phylum Arthropoda; class Collembola; order Entomobryomorpha; family Entomobryidae; genus Sinodicranocentrus; species Sinodicranocentrus sp. ZH6. The sequence goes on along the minus strand of JAHZNA010003705.1, from coordinate 21,934 downwards.
ATTAAGTTGATGTAGCAGTACTGACACTACTGTTACATAAATCTTTAAGGCTGTAAAAGTTAAAAGTACCTTTTTATTAGTGTTTAATGCTTAAGTTACTGTACCAGTTTGTGTAAAAGTCATCTTTCTTATTACCACTGTTCAAATATATAACGTTAAATTAATTATTGATGGTTGTTGAACTTGTTTATTCATCATAGTTATTCTTTTAAATCCGAAATAGGTGGAAGGTTGGAACCACGTGGAAAATGTAAAAACAAACGTTTATTCATGATTTTCGTCGCCCACCAAACCTAAACTTGAGAACTTGTGCTTTGAATTTAAAGAGAAAACAGCAAATTAAATTTACGTATTCTTTGTGCTAAAATACCGGGTGATGAATAAGAGTATAATGAATCGAATATACGTACTCCATTTCTCACAACCCAGGGATGCACACGAATTGGAAAAATATTCAGATGATGCTTCTACAAGAAGACAAGATTCGACTCATTCGACAGGAACATATATAGGAAGTGAAAAGAAAAGCAGTTGTATTGGCGTCAGTCTTACATCTCTGACTTGAGATATAGGAGTCGTGTTCCATACATTTTCCTTTCGTTTTGAGAAACATTACTAAAAAGACCCCTAAATCGTATCAAATCATGTTTCTTATACAAAATTTGCCACCCTTACAATCCAGCTGTACATTTTTCCCAGTTATTACACCGTGCATATCGACCGGATGTACGGCCTTCTAAGCAACAATACTGCTATTGCTGGTACACTGGTCGAAAGTACATCCATTATCAGAGAAAAGATATCACAGTCATGGAGAGAATAAGAGAGAGAGAGAGAGAAACATTAAAATGATGCTTTTCTTCTCTAGGATATTTGCTGAGCTGACGGAAACACATATGTACGTACATATTATACAGCGCACATAGCTATAAACACAAAAATTATAAGAGCAATAAATGACATTAACTTCTATAAGAAAATAAGTAAGATACATGCATAAATTGATATTGGATATAAGTGTATGAGCATTGTAGACTCATAAGCTTTTCTCTACCTAGAAAATAGAAATGACTTCAGAAATTTCGGGGGTTAAGGGGAACATACGAAATGGAGAGCACATCATCTCTCGTTTCGCGTTTATTATTATTATTCCCCACATGTGACTCCGTTCATATGAAGTCAGAAAGAAGTATAAGGCTACACCTTATAATAACCAAGCTTCTATATTTCTATGTACAACGTAAGTACATACCATAAGAAAAGTGAACCCCGAAAAATATTCCTCTCTCTCTTTTTGGATCAATGAAAACAGGAGGTCCAACCAGTGACGAATCAACTCTTGCCATCATATAAACCTCTATAGGAGAAAAGCCTGCCTAACCGAATTCCTTCTACCCAATGAAGATTGCAAGATTTTAAGAGTTGTAGTATTACGCTTATGCACATAACTTTTCGCAGAAGTAAAAAGTAAAAGCTTGTGTTGCCCTTCTATCTTGGTTATTGTTTGTAATGTCGCTGCACAGTATAGTATGGAGAACGGATGCCAGAGTGTGTCTATATGGAATATCGCATCGGATTGTATATGCTTGCAACTCTTTTTCTGCTTGCGTAGTAATACCACGAAAGTGATGGCACTATAGAGCATACAAAAGTCGTGTACACACTCAGCATTCGCCTATAGGGAAAGCGCCTATAGGCACACTCACACAAAGCTCTATATTATGCTTAATTCTCCTTTCAAGAGAATCCTCTACGCTTATGTTGTGCTGTGTGACTCACAGGTTTAACAATGCATTATTATAGGGAAAAGGAAAGCTTGCATTTACGTAGCATTCCAAATACCTACTTTTTCATCATTCCTACTATCAAGATACAGCGGGGAAAACGTCAACATGAATGCATACTTGAGTGCCTAACACATCACCGCGTCGCTGACTTCACTAGAAAAATATAAAAAGAATGCATAGAGAAGAATGGGGAAGGCATGATTTGGCAGCATGTGTAGAGTAGGTTTTGGAGAAGTTCCCTCCAACCCGAGAAAGCTTATCCTTTTACTGAAAGCGGAGAGAATCTCATACTAGTTTTCATACTTCCATATAATATATAGGGTTCGAGCAACTTGGAAAATCCTTTTAGTTAGTAGAACTCTTCTCTCGTACTAGTACCACCGCCACAAACACAAAGACCGTCAGTAGAGTTTTTTCCTATTCGTAATATTTATCCAAAGCGAAAAGGCATCTGGTGCTGGTAAGTGAGGAGCGCATTTCTCCTACTAGAGCATAGCATACGATTATTATATTGTTGAAAGAAGGAAGGAAAGGAGAGAGGTTGAGTGAGGGAAAGAAAATAGAAAGAGAACATCACACACACTACACTACTACAACTACATATAATCATACTTGTACACATTCACGTCAGCAGAGTACGCAGGCAACGTACATACATATCCGAGTGAGAAGGCTTTTACCTTAAGACCTCTCTCCTTCCCCTGCCTTTCACTTTATCGCTTCTCCCTTATATTACAAAACATTTTCCGGATCTCGTGTGTAGCAGATATTCTTCATAATAACACCACATCCATATACGTATACACACATCATAGTAACAAAAAAGGGGTACATTCATAGGAAACTTAAACAACTCTTTGTGCAATGAAAGTTGTACCTAGAAAGAGTTTATAGCGTACAAGGTTGATTTGGTGAGTACGCCCGCACGTAACGTACGTATATACACACCAGGAAAGTTTATATTCGAAAAAAAAACGTTTTATGTGGAAAATAATAATACAAATATCATGTACCTCTTACATTCATCTATGATACTTTCATTTTATATAGGACAAAGCGCGTATATAAGCTCTCACGGTTTGTGTCGGTGTCTTGTTTCCAACTTTCAAAGGCTTCCAAAATCGTCTATACGTCGTAATAATATCAACCTTTATATCGTCAACTCTCAAGTTGCTCCACAACTACTTTCTGTAAGTTCCCTTTTCACTTATTATCTACCTACACTTTATCCTATAGAATATACGAGTACTTCGCTTAACGATTCTGTGCTAGCCGGAGCTTCTCTGTATCATGTGGATTATTAATATTTTCTCTTTGCATTTCAAGTCTTGTTTGTACATACACGCCCGTTCATGCATTCTTGCCCAACAGACTTTATATGCATTTATTTAAACAGAGAGAATTGAATTACACATATTTAACTCAGCGGGTTATGTCATTACTGTATTCGAAGTAGTCATTGCCGGAGCTAACCAGGATATAAGGTTTCTCCCTTGATTAATATGATTACTCGCGGTAGTAATTCCCAGGCATGCATCAACATCATAAAGCGCGTTATATGAATGAGTATCTGCATTTCTACCAAAAACGATGTGCGCGCCGTAAAATCATAAAAATACGATTGGAAAGAATGCTGTGAAATGCATACTTGTAATATGAATACGGTGAGCATATTGAGATATGTTGACGACGGTTTTGAAACGTAACCAAAAACCGTCCAAAGTTAATATCCTCCTATTTTTTCTCGCCTGTCTACCACCCACCAACGAGTATAGTATTTGCATCCATTTGTTTCATCTCTCGCATGTCGTGTTGGTGGCGTTATTCAGAAGGACATTTTTGCCCATGTGGTATGCATAACGATTATAGAATGCATCAGCATAAATTTGCTAAAGCAATGCAGCAGCTGACAAAGCAGCCAACTCTAAAGCTCTACATAGAAGCGGGAGCTTAGCCACTAGTAAACTAATGATCTGTGAGAGGTATTTTATCTGAGAAAGAGCGGATGGATGAGTTTTAGGAATATTATATAGCATGGCAAGCAAGGCCACCATAGCCACTCCGATTACACCAAGTTACATACACAACGCTAGAGAAACGGAGAGAGAGAGAGAGAGAAAAAACGATTGATACGAAGATATTTTAGAAGTCTGTTCTTGGCTCTCGTACTCTAGAAACTTTACTACACAATATACCTACGTACCAAATAACCAAAAGCTGAAGGGAAAACATGTCAGTTTTGAATACGCTCTCTTCGGGTTTCTCTATAAGGAGATTCTGGCAAATGGAGATTATATGTGGTAAAGTGAATAGAAGACATAAGCATATACCTACTAAAAAAATCCCAGAGAAGAGACGCATAGCACACATGTATGCATTCCTCATCTAGTAGAACAGGCACAACGAGCATAACAAACTTCGTGTCAATATATAATCTGCTTGGCTTGCTTTTGCTCTTCAGCTTCATTACTATCGTTTCATGCCTACATCACATTCGTGTGTGTATATGCCTTCCTTATGTTTCATTCCAACTTCCAACTATTGGTTCCAGTAAAAAAAGCTTCATCGTATGTACATACATTTTAAGCATATAGAAATAAATCCTACAATATCTTGTGTGCCACTCCTTCCCCCCACTTGAGTCCGTATGTATATACCCCCCACACCCTCCACATCAATTTAGTTTTACATTCTTATCCTTATATCATCTCCAGCGAGTCGTATTAGAAGAGTAGCGCGCTGGCACTGGAAGTAGTTTTACCGCGTCCTTTCATACAACCAACGAAGCACACACACACACTTACACACATCCATCTACACACAGCAGGAGAATTATATAAGGATCAGCAGGAGCACAGTGAAAAGATATAAAATACGCAGTAGTTTTCACAAATGCTCCAAGTTACAACGCTCTCTGGAAATTGGATGTTGTGGATTCAAGAACGCAAACGGAATGGATAGATGCTTCGCTTTGGGGTTTCAACTCTACTAGTCGAGCAGCTGTACATCACGATTCTTGTTTGCTTATGTATCTATAAAATATACCTACGTATATGTGCACAGGATGAAATGGATGTAAGTTTTAAGCATATGAAGCCTTAATGTGCCTGTGAATTTACTCCCACTATACACTTGTTTCTATGTAGAATATTTCAAAAAGAGCAGAAAAGTTTCCTCTCCCCTATATACCCGAACCCACATAGGTATACCGTATTACACATATATTTTCGACAAGTCTCAAATAAAGGCTCATGTCCGGTCTTAAAAATGTTATATGTCTCTATAAAATACGTTCGAACATAAAACTTGAGCCATTACTCTTGGTCTCCGTCGTCTTTCAAAACCAAGGTATAACAAAACCAAGCCAAGTCTTTGTGTGATGTATGTATCTGAGAAAAGATGAATTGTACGTAATTTAGGCTGCACATTTATATCTGTCTTCCTATTTATAACCCCTTTGTTGCGTCCGCTGCTGGGTTGGAAGACATGTAGAAGAATATTATTCATTTTTCCAGTTCCCCCTCTGGTTCCAAGCGTATATGCATACCGAACGTAAAATGTCATTGCTCAGACTTACTTTGTCATTAATACGAACAGAGTCTGAAGAGGAAAACCTCTGAAAGCATTACAATACATATTATCCCATGTATATGGCTATCTAAAAAGATATAGCCAAAGAACTTTCTTTGTCCTGTGACTTTTTCCTGTGCTCATATAATATATTTCACACCGTCCATTTATTTCCTCAGTGCCCTTTTTAAGGGCTGTAGTTCACAAAGTAAAACCATAACATAGACATTCTTGCACACATGTCCACAGACAGAAAGTAATGCAAACTACGGAAAGAAAAGACATTATTTCTTTTCTCTAGAGGGGCTAGTGGTCTTCCCATGATTTTTCCACACATTCTCTACTTGGGTTCGCAATACTTTTTCCCATGCTGGGATGGAAAGTGGAAACCCCCTTTTTCCGAGAAAAAGGAAAAAAAATCCTATTTTATACAGATACCATGTATAAATATAAGCATACATATAGCCACTTGCTTAATAGCACAAAAACGTAAATGGGAAAGGAGAAGAGAAAAGAGGAGGAAAGGTGTTCCATCTCCTTTTCTCATCTATCACTGTTACAATTCTCTTCCAGCCTTTTTAACTTGACTTTTCTCCTCTTGCCATTTTCTTTCTTCTCTGATGATGATAAGAGCGATTTTAATGCTTTCTCTTGTGCCTTTCATGCGAGCAAAGCATGCTTTGCTTTCACTTTCCCTCCAAAAAAGGAAAGCGAGATTGAGTGAATGTGTGTGTGCAAATATATGCATTAAATGAACACGCCTTATGCATGTGAAAGAAATAAGTTTCTTTATTTCTGTGAGTGCATAGTACATTCACACACTAAAATTTACAATTTTGCTTCAAGGTTGAGCCAGGCGTGAATCACGTATGAATGTATATGTCAGTATAAATTCTTTTTCGGGAAATCCACATGTCTTCACTTGAACTCATACATGACAGGTCTTTTCAACCAGTACTGCATGATTGTAGTGGAATCATATGATTCGAAATGAACGAGTGGGTTTTCACATTTACATGCATGCGAATTGTGTATGCAATCCTATAATAGATTTATAAAACAGGATCTAAAGTTTTTTTTAAGTATGAAAAGCGTTTTGGTGAAAAATGTAGAAACGCGTAAACAAACGTGGCTCGCACTACTACAAAAATAAAATCAAGTAATAGCTTGATATGCTAGCATCTACATGCATTTACGAGTGCGTGTTTTTCTTGCACCCTCCGTTTTTTCGTTTTATAATGGACTATTATAGATCAGGGTTTGTAGCAGTAAAAATTGTAATCAAAACACGTTTATTATCACCAACCCCTTTCCACCCGTATAGAAGCTTGGCTATCAGAAGGGAAGGCGGATAAGAGAATAAAGTAATTTATTTTCGTGTTGTTTTATCCATGAACTAACTAGGTATATACAGACGCATTCCACAATTTTATCCATACGTGCATAACGTGGGTGTTTCTTCTATAGAGTTTAGTTGTACATTGAATTGAAGTGTATCAAAGGAATGTACTTTTATGTACATATATAATGCATTAATGATGCCACTCTCATATATGTATGCATGCATGCACACAAAATAGTACATCTCTGTCTAGTCTGTCTGTATGGTCATGTTGAAATAAATCCTTGTGCTTACAGGCAGACGGATGCATTTTACTGGATGCTTATATCTTATATGTTTCAAATACTTCAAAGTAAACACTTGGATTCTAACTTGTGATGAATGCGTTACAGCTTCAGTAAAAGCTTAAGCTCATCAATTGATATGATGATGATGAGATAGAATATTACAGCAGGACAATTATTGTATAAAATAAGAACTTTAAACCTTCACGGCACAATGAAGTTGATTATTCTTGGCCTGGACAGAACGCTTAACGCTTGCTGTGCTTCATAATGTGTTTAGGAATAACGATGTACGCCGGTAAAGTGTTTTCCCCTCTCTGTTTTTTCTTCACCATATCCTCCGGCTCTTAACTGGTCAGAGTTCTCTCATCTTGTATATACATTTGATTATGTATCTAATACTTCTTGCAGTGCTTCTAATGGAATAAAAGCAAGTACATTGCATCAAAAGCTCCATACACTATGACAAAGTTTACCTGTGTGGAGTGCCATGATTTACTTATTAGATGCAAATGCAAACCAATGAGTACAACATATACATTCATATATTCCACCTATTCATGTAATTTTTAACAAATCTTGTTGAGATACCCGAAAGTCCGTTTTGCAACGTGGTGCATATGCACAGCATTCCAGAAAGCATAATAAAAAATAACATAACGACAAAGAGAATAGATAGGTATTACACAATCAAACGCACTCCCTTCTGTATAGCTAAAAAGGAGCGATTTATATCTTCGTTTGTACCACAGCAATAACATCATAAACACCCATAGCACAGTTTATATCTAGCGTAGGTAAATCTTAACCTTTTATAAATCCAATTCATCCTGCTCTTGATACTCACCAAAATGTTTTGGACGAGATTTGTGTTAAGACAAGGTTTATATGTGTTTACATGGAATGAACCTACTTTCGAAGATGCAATGCCACACAAGCTACTTATGTGAACGAGTCCCTTCATATGTTTTAATAGTGATGATGAATATGTGTTACATAACTATCTATAATAAGCCATCAAAAATACAATCATAATGATGGTGCATACATGTTAGGTTAGAATGGCATATATTGAATATTATTTATAAAGATTTTTAGCAGTGAACAGATTATATTCTCAAAGCCGAAAATTTCTGTATTCACACCTCGCTTCTGTTTTTGCATTAGTTGCGCTTTGAATGAGGTTTAACCTGATTGAGCAGAGTATAGCACGCATAATACTGCCAGCAATAAGACGCTAAACTTTTATTCATATTTAACGATCTATTTATCTATCTACTGGAACGGTGAGCTGTTTTTTCCGTCTTACGCATATAATCATTTGACGATCCTGCTTATACAATCATAACTTGCCATATAGTTAGCAATAAAATAAGCCATATTTTCTTCATTTGTTTTTCAACTCTTTCATTTTTTATAAACTCGTATGTATACATCTTCTCCACTAAAGTTTTTATGCATATTTTGAGATTGCATTTTAAAAGTGAAGGCATATATCTTCAAAACATGTTTGTAAAAACTATTCATTCCTCAAGTGAACGGATAAATCTTGGTTTTTTGGCAAGTTCTCTACTATAAGCTTTGCACTGCATACAAAGTAAGCATAATATTGCAAATGGTTCGTAAGCGTAAGCACATACATTTAAATGTGTGCACCGGATAGAAACATTTGACTACATACAAAATATCTTTATAAGAAATTCTGTGCTGGAGTAGTAACACTACCACTAGTAGTAGCATATACTTGCAATTAGTTTATACAGGATTAGCTATGTGTAATACTTGCACACATAGAAAAACACATACCAAAAGATTGTTTTTTATCGCTTGGAGTTTACATTTACATGCGGGATATACGCTTCTATAGGAGAGAAGAGATAAAACAAGTACACAAGTACACACACACACTCACACACAGATATATGCTCACACATAAGAAGAAAAAATCTTTTTTCCACACTGATATAATCCTGCCTGGTTGGTCGACTAACAAAATCCATGCATGCAGGACAGGATTTAAAATGTTGTTATTCTTGTTGAGCGTATACTCATATATGAGCATAATATATCTATCTACTCATATATATGTATATATATAAAGTTGTGAGTACAGTATAATAGATATATGTGAATACATATCGAAGGAAAAAATTTATACTTATTACAGGCTCAAACCAAGTTCCAAGTTTAGTTCTCCTATAATAATACGCACAGTCAAGTCAGTGTGCGTTTTCCTCTCTACTATTACCCTGGAAAAGATATAAGGTGACTATTATTATCATTATTATTATTATTACAGCATAGCCACAACAGCCACATAGAGCCTGCCTCAGAGTGAGTGCTTCTCTCACTTCTTTTTCTCTTCACTATTCCTTTTTCCTCTCTATCAAACTGGGTCTAGGTATTATTCACTTTGAGGGATTCTTTCTTTCACACATGCACACATATATACATGCACACACAAACACAAAAAAAGTTATATTACTTTACAACCAACTCCACCACCGTATATCAGTCAGATCAGTATATAATACGCACATTATTACAGACTTTTTACATATAAAGTGGAAAAAGTAGTAGCGGCAACAGTACACACATATATTTATTATTAGTCAGCAATCTCCTTATTCTCCTTTTACATTTGTATTCATCGGTCTCATCATCGTCATCAGCCGATGGGTCTTTCTCAACTATATTACCTTAAAACCACCATCGAACCACAACTTACTGATAGGAAGGGAAATGGGTGTAATGGAAAAAGTGAAGTTGGACTAATATACGACAAGTATATTTTGTTCTTATTACTCCTACTATTATTACTACTATTACTCTTATATCAGTCAGTCAGTCAAACGAATAGAAAAAAGTGAAGCGCAAAATGCATGTCGCTCTGCTGCATAGCATACTGAACGAGTGAGCAGAGGAACTCACCCCGTACGTTATGTGAAACAACGTGTTTTCTCCTGTTTCTCCTCATTATGCCTTTATCCATGGTACATATTATATATATCCCTTGATTTTATATTGGTATCACTCTTTTTTCTCTCTATATCTTGTTCCTTGTTCCGTGATATCGTGTTGTTATATATATTGTATACCTATTAATTTTTATCTTAAAGGGGGGTTTCCTCGCTCCGTCCGTTTTTATATGCACTTGAGGTAGAATCTCTTTTTTTGCATTCGTGCAAAGATATGTACGCCGACTGACATGCACACACGTATAATAGTTTTGGTATAGGAAAAGGAGCAACAAAACATTTTAAACACGCATGTAATACTTGCATATAATGCATCCGTATTATGTCACCTTATAAGTATATCAAGTGCGAGTTCACTATTTTTTAAAAAAAGATCTATATTTATAAGGGTTTGAGTGGATTTATTTTTATAGGAAAGGACATTGGTGAAGGCTGTTTGTGTGTGTTTTTGTTGTTATTGTGATGTGATTATAATCGAAAACGAGGGCTACGGGTAACATCATTTCTTTTTTTACTATGCATATAGCGATGTGTTTAATACTTATAACTAGTGTTTATTCATCCTCTTTCATTGATAGTGCTCTTGAACTGCATTAAAGTTGCAAAAAATGCACTACACCACAAGTGTCGATGGCACATAATCTTTTGTAGTTTTTGTTTGCTATTACCGATGCATGATGTTAGAGAGATGCATAAAATAATAGCTAATGCAGCTTTTCATGTACCATCAATAATTTATGGACTCTGAACTGAACGTTTGAATAATTTATCGGTGGTTAGCACTGCTAACTTAGCAGTCATCCATTCATATGTAAATGTATTGGCTATTTGATTGGATGTGAATGGAGCCTGAATTACTTGTCAACAAAGGATAATTTTGTAAACTATGTATGATTCTGATAACAGATTTTGTGAAAGAGAATCCGGTGTGGGACAATTTTGTACAAGTGCATCTTCGTGGTTGATTTTGAGAATTTTCGGAGAAGCATATCACTAGGGTTGTAGAAGGAAAATAAGATGTGAACTTATCGTTCTGTTGAACCCAAGTATTTCCAAGACCCAGCTTTTTTCTCGCTAAGGCTTCTGAAGTTCAGCTAAGAGGGAAGTGGGGAGCTCTTGTTTCCAATATTTATCGTAACTGTCGTGCATTCACTTTCTCCATGCGATACCCAAACGCATACTTTTCGGTTTTCATTTCCTTTATTCCGTTTCATAAGGGGGATTATATATCGGATACCTTCCTTCCTGCGCTGCATGCATGAAATTTACAAAAGTTTCAAATCATCATTCGAGGGTCATTATGTATTATCCCATAATGCGAGAATGTAAGTCAATAGTAAGGTAATTTTTGGGCAATAAGTTCCGTTGTGATGCACCAGCTGCTGCATGCAATAAGTAACAACAAACAACAAGAACACACGCACGCATTCTTTGTAGTTTGCATTAATATATTATTGCAGCTTTTCGTAAACTATACACCCAACTTCATAGCTTTGCATTTTTCATTATTGCGTACATCGACATCATGCTTCACCTTTAAAACTTCCAGCAACCAGCCAAAGTTTGTAAGATTCTTAGAATCATGTATGCATATGCATCTTCTACAAAAAACGAATCTTGCCATACAGCCATGGTTATGAGTAGGATTTAGGATTCTTATAACATACCATTGAGGCAAGTACTTTAGGCAGGTTTAAGAGATATGGCGAAATAAACAAGTCCCCAGGAGTTGTGAGTAGTATAGTGCATTTGGTTCTTGTTCTGAAGTTGGGCAGAGGCAGGCATACAAGTTTTAGCTTTCAGTCCCTCTGCAAGAGATAAGAATACAAAACTCGGATATATTCATATCCGCCCTTTTCTCTCCCATAGTCTCCCATATGGCTTTGCCCCCAAAAATCTGAGATTGTCAGAAGGGAAGCGGAGAGAAGGACACGATCTTTTCAATGTAAGCTTTTGTACTTATTTCCCACACCACCACCACTACTGGAAAGTATTTGAATGCATCCAGTTCTTATTACAAACTCTACACGTATCTTTCTTTACATTCTTATCATTCTCCTCTCTATAAAATCTATTCATGTTTTTCTTCCTGTCTCTGTTTCTCCTTATAACGCAAACGTGTGTGTGCTCTTGATCTCAAACTTACCATCAGCATCATCATCATTGCGTTGTTGCATCGCATTGCATTGAACTTTTTCAGCTGAACTAGGTTGAAGCGGTTGGATATTCGTGGAATATTTATATATCAACAAAATGCTCACTAAACCCTCTTGTATATAGCGTCCTGTGTCAAGTTTACCTTTTTTCTTACCCTTATTGTAGAGCGCATTTACCCTCTAAAATGCGTTTTCCATTGCACATTTTTCAGCTACATATACTTATACATGAGTATCGAAACCAAAGTAGGCCCTGTGACTTTTCTGTATATACGCATAGCATCTTCATCTCATATATTCAATTTATTTACAAATGTTCCATCTAATGCAACATAATATCCTCGACAAGTTCAGAGAAAGAAGGCAAAGTGCATTCAATTCGATATTCCCGACTGCGTTTACATAAAAGAGCGGCTTTGCTCGTTCTCGGTATTCCTCCCGCAGCCCCTGTCTGTAATAACAACGTATACAAAAGTGCGTGAGTCTATCTGGAATGGTGCATAAGACCACGTATCCATGTACCAAAACTGATATGAACGCTACCACAACTTCTCTATACCGCTATGCATGATTCTCCCTTTTCTTTTCTGTCGATCTCTCACTCACTCACTGTGAGTGTGTGTAAGCCGAAGCTGTAGGCTTATAATACCAGTAAAAAGTGCATTTTCCTGATATACCTATTCTGATATTCGTCCGTATAGGACGCTTATTAGTTTCCTCCTCTCTCTCTTTTTCTTTATTATTCAACACGAACCCGAGGAGACAAACCGAACAGATAGACACACGCATAAGTAATATAAAAGTACTTTACTTGCTTGCTTTGCTCACTATTCTCAGTATTACCATTCTCTCATAGAGTGTTATACTTTTTATATAATAATATAAACTCAAACGCATACCAGTAGGCCACTATTACTTACTTTTAAAAGGAAGGACAAGGAGAAAAGCTGAAAAGAGAGAAGCGAGTGTCTGTATAATAATAATAGCAATAATAATAATACTACTACGGTCGGAGCGGAGTACGGAAAAACTATTAAGTATTTCACTTGCTGGTTGGTATTTGTATTAATAATATCATTAGTATTACTATTCCTGCCATTTCACTCCATATATATCGTTTTTATACAATATTCATGTAAAAAGGAAGAAAAGACCGCGTATCATTATCGTCTGCAACCATCATCACCATCATCGTCGTCATTCATATGTAGTACAAAAAAAGTGAGTGAATATATCAGAGTTTGTTTTGGTGCATATAAAGTTGTGTAAGTATATGCACGCACTTTTTAGGGATATTGTTTGTGATTTCATTCATAAAATGATATTGTCCTTTTTTACTTTCAACCTACTTTACGGTTACGATATACATGTGGCGTGTCTTTTATAAATATCTATTATTGAGTCGTTTGTTTTGTTGTGCACGTTTTTTATACACAAATTAGAATACCTGTGATGAAATACTTGCGCTTATATGCATAATAAGGAGATGAAGAGTGTAGTATTATTTTTTTATTCGAAAAGGATTCCCTATTATGCTACACAAGTTGACAAGTGTGTGTGCTCTCACGTGGTTTTGCTAAAAACAGAGCAAACCATAACCTGCGTGAATGTTTAATGGACGCATGGTGGCATTGAAGTTTCAAGGCACGTAGTAGTTATAAACGTATTTAAAACCACGTCCAATGACAAAGCAAAGTTGTTGTTGCCTGTTTTACCACATTGAACCCGTTCCACTGATTAACTATTTTCGTCGAAAATTGCTATTATTATTTATGGATTATTCGTTTCCTCCTTGTGTTTTATTTAATATCGATAATGTAGGTAAATTGCCGCGGAAATGTTGCTGATGGAACTTTGTTTATATTCTTTAAAGGAAAATCTGATGTCTTAAAGCACTTTTGTGACTTGAAAGTCCTTTCATGATCAACGATCCCCGAACACCAATTCGATTGAACACCGAAACGGAAGTGGTTAGTCAATATTTATTTTTATTAAAAAAAAAAATCCGGCAATTGTTGTATGCAATAGTTTGCATGTGATTAAGTAAGAAAGAGTAGAAACATGAAGCTTTTACTGTAGTAAAGTTGCTCAGCTGCTTGTGGTGTAGTTATATAATTATAATATAAACAGATACAAAAGACACACCATTTCATATTTGGGGATTGGGATTGCTCACCTTCACTTGTTAACAAACATTATCCCAGTGACTGACTGACTGATCTGATGATCTAGCGAAACGGACTGGTGGACGGACGGTCTGATGGAATCTTTTTTTCAGGAGATTTCCATACATACATATATTCGTCTTGTACCTTGTCTTTTGATAGTTGTAATAGTATGGTAGCTCGAAGCTCGATACAGAAACTCCGTTCTACTTGTTTGTAGAGTATTATTATATGCTCATCCGATACGTCGGTATATAAGGATATATCGAATGACGGTATTATTATACCGTCAGTCAACAACCCGCATAAATATTATTATGCACAAGAATGTACACACTGCACATGGAAATGCATTGAAACCACGAGATTTCATCATACGTATATATTACATTTCTACGAACACAGTAGCACAGAAAGGATGAAAAGTTATTATGTGGTTTAGAAAGGGAGTTCAATGCCATTGTGTTATGTATTTCACTATTATGTAATTCATTGGAGCAAAAGGAATGTTTTCTTTATAAAAATGTTTTGTAAGAAAATGGAACAAACCACTATGACTTCTCTAATGTGTAAGATGGTATTAACTCTATTAAACGTCCTGCGTATTGGTGATATATACCTTGTAAAGTACAAGATCTTAATTTTTGTGACAAAACACAAGATTATAAAAAATCCTCTGGAAAGAAACATGACTATCAGGAACTACATTGTTAGTGTGTGAAATTCTTGATTATTGAATGTGGTGCTCTAGCTGGAGAGTAAGGGGTGCAAAGAAGTTTATCGGCCTTGAATAGAAGAGAGTATATGTCTCATGTCTCCATTTTATATTTATGATCGAAAAGAATTGAGACTCATGTATTGGTATGTACGTATTGCAAATTGCAAATTGCAATCCAATTTCCAATATAAAGTGTGAGCGTGATTGATACCCAAATTTACTATGAAAACGATCAAACCGCGTAGGGCATAGAGAGAAAGGATAAAAAAGATCTGTTGTTAGCTAGCAAAGTACGGATACTGTCACATCTTTTGTGAAACCCGTTGACACAATACTCTACGAAAGAACGTTTTTATGTATCTAGAATCTAGTACATATTTAGAATAGTTTCATTCAATACACACAAGAGGTTTTACCCTTCTTTTAGATGGAATTAATATGATAAAATGATAGCATGTAGGTACGGATATAACGTGTTTTTTCCACTTCAAACCTTCAAAGCATATCACATTAAAAGAGAAAGTCTTTTGATACCCCCGTACCCTATGAGAGATGAACATAGATGTGTAGCGATATGGAATATGTAAGTATTTACTTTTTTCCAGCTCAGTTTCCAGCATGTCACGAGACCTCTGTGAAAGTTATAAGTTACATAATAGTTTACCAGAAAAAGGAAAGGGTAACAAGGTATATCAAAGGAAAACGCATCAAACCTTGATACATAAAACATGCATCATGCTTGTATAAACATTATAGAATAGTAAAGTGTTCCATAGAAAATAGGCCATTTCTTGACATCTTCATTCTATTCCGAAGAGTTATGTACATTGCAAAAATGTAATACACACATACTATCTTCCTATTAGAATTCATACCATGGACTTATGATCAGGAAGAAACCTGTGATTTTGGTGTGTAGTCAAAGTTTGCAGTGTTCATACCTGAGTACCTACCTTATATTCATAATAACAGCTTTTTGACTAAAAATTAGAGTGTTTACGTTATATTGAGCCGATAAAAGGCTTGGCATAGCTGCAAAAATTCAAGGTGCGTGCATACTGTTGTTTGTCTTATGAATATACTCACTACATATATTTTTCAACAGTTAGAGGTTGACAGTGTGCAAGTGTAGAAATAATTAAGAAACTTGTCAATAAAAACTGTGTGATTTTTTTTGCAAATTAACGACTAGTGTAGATTTTCATGGATTACGCAAGTAAAAGCGTATTTCAAATGGCGTCATATATAAAAAGCAACAACCTTCGTGAAAAGCGGATACGCACAGAGAAAACAAATAGGTTATAAGAAAGGTCGCAACATTTTTGCAGAATTTTAGAAGAGAAAAACAGAAAGATCCAGATAAGTAGAATGATGGCAGGCAGGACAAGAAGATATGTAGGTATATGGAAAGTGCATAGTTTTGCTGGGTTTTATGTATATGTCCCGTTCTTGGTTCGTTTTGTTATTTTCTTTTCATGATAGTAATCAAAAATCGTAGTAGTGCCCTTACTTTTGCCAAATATCGGCTCAAAATGTGTTTTTAAAGGAAAGTTGAAGTTTATATGAAAAGCTCAGGCTTTTGATGGTAAAGCATAGGATTGAAAATTGTTTTTGTTCTTTTCGGAACGCATGGCTGCTTGGTTGTGGAAAGCTTCTTCCGACTTGTTATATTACGAATATCTGTATACAGTATACATGCCTTCTATTGTACTGCTAAGGACTAGCAAGTGTGATGATAGTAGATAGGAAAAGCAAAGTTCAGCAGAGCTGAGTGGGAGAGATTCCTCTCGGTTTTTGTGTTCTTTCTTATACGAAAACTATCTCATTCTTTTTATATCCACCACACAACGCAACGAGCGTGGTGTTCAGCATGCTTGCTCGCTTACGTACGTACACCATTCGTTACGTATGTACGAGTACGGAGAAAAAAGTAGGATTCTTCGTCTTTGGGCAAAGTTTCAGTCCTCCCGTTTCTACTTTTTTTCCCATCTCCCATATAAAAAACTATCTTACAAAGCAAGCAAGCAGGCAGGCGTCTCTGATAGATCCTTTAGTTTCGTTAACAATATTATTGTGACGACGATAGAGCGAGAGAAAAAAGGAACGAATACTACAACTACACACATAAAAGCCGAAGCTCAGTTGTGAAAAGGCCTTATAATACCTTACACATATAGAAACCCGCCTGACGGTGACTCACTCTCACACACTTTTACAGAAAATCTCTTTCTTTTATGTTGTTGGTGAGTTGAGTAGAGTTGAGTTGGGGAAGGCTTTCGCTTCGGTTCCTCTCTTTTTTCTCCCCTATTTCTTCATAATAATACCGTATCTAAGCAGTCAGTCGGTATAGTGATAGGAGTCGGTAAGGAAGAAGAAAGAAAAGGACGCTTTTCGTTAGTGTGTGTATTATGTGTACGTCCGTACGACGTAGAGTTTCATAAAGCTAGCAGCATCACCCTCCACCACCATCACTACTTTTGTACCACCACATCAGTATCACTCCAAATATAATATACCATCATCATAAGGAAAAACAGTGTGTACGTAAGCGCGTACCATACCATACTCGTGTCTTGTACTAAACTCAACTCCTATATATTCCATTACATTCTCTGTGAGAACGAGAAGGCCACACGACAACGCTTACTAGACTTTTTTTTATAATATTATATCAAAGTAAGTAAAAGGTTCTGTTTTCTTCTCTGCTTATTCCACTTTTTTCCTTTTATTCATTCACCACCACCGCCGCTATTTCTATATGACAGGCACGATACCAATAGGCCTAGTACATATTAGTATTACGTTACGACTTGAGCACTTTTCTAAAAACATCCCTTTTTTCCTTTCTTGCATATTTTATATTATTATAAGGAAAAAGACTCGTGTCTTTCTCCTCTTTTGTTGCACTTTTCCTTTTGACTACTCTTTTACCACTTTCTTCTATTACTTCGCCATTGCTTCCCTTTTTCCTTTGCTCATAGCAGTTTATATTTATATTATTATACAACATATTATCATCACTATCGGGCAGCAGCTGTGGGTTAGCTTTCGTTCGAGTGAGTAAGAGCAGAATTTTGTATCTTGTCGTTGTTGCTCTCACTATTGTATATCTATACTATAATGCACGTGTGCTCTGCATCTCTCTCTTTTCTATGTGCATTACACAGACATCGACACTCATACTTTCCTAAACAAGAAGACCTTTTTTCGTTTGATATCAGACTATGACTAAGTACCATATTACACTATAAAGGAAAATGCGTTTTTACCAACTTATAAGCATTCAAGTTTTCTTCCTATTTGTTCTTGGAAAGTATACGCATTGCTCTGCATTACTACACTTTTATCAAGTTACCCTATTTTCTCTTATAAGTAACTTGACAGAAGTTAGTTAGGCTTCAAATATATCAGCTTTAACCTTATTTCACGAAGTTGTTCTTATAACGTACTACGGACAAATGTATGAATTTGCTTTTTTCTCTCACGCACTTTAACCTTGCATTCATTGCCGTACATTTTGCAATATTATTGACCTGGCTTATATAAGTCACGATGACTCGAATATGGGATGGGGATGATCATAAACGGGAATTGTAAACATTCAAATGTAGGGTACATCTATTTTTTTTATAAAAAAAAGTCCAACCGATACTCTGGAGACTTTTAGGATGAAGTGGCCGCCGCATATATAATGTATAAGTACATCGTTATATCTATACTGGATATATTTTGGAGGATCTTTTTTATATGGGCTTCATAATGCATAATATTCTCCGTGTACAAGAAAGATACTTTCACTTTTTGGTAAACAGATTTCAATACTACTAAACCTACATTGCGTGCGATGCATAAAGCTTTTTTTGAGAACTTACACGTGGATTGTGGTTTCTTGTCTTGAATGCTTGATTTTGTAATCAACAACATTTGCATTGCCTTGCTTTTTTATTACTAAAATGAAAATGCACGTGTACCTGAATTTGGCAAAAGTACTTAGAAAATTTACTCTTCCAAGAAACTTTCACCGTGTGATGAAAATTGTGTTTGGGGGAAGGTTGACTGGAATATTTTTAAATTATAAGCTTAATTCGCTTTTATTAATTGACACTTGACACCTATTTATGTAAAGGTTTTGACTAGTTTTGAGTGCTGAAAATTTATTACTTTGCATGATTCTTCATTCACTTTCTCGCTAGTACATACTGACACTGAATGACAAATAAATTTCGGTTTGTTTACAGATACGAACCCCATTGTGTGGTAGCTGTTGGATTCAAATTTCGATGTCATCATTCGACGACACTTTCCACTTTTAAAGCAACGTGGACGTTGATACGTCTGAACAAGTCTTTCATTTGTAAATTTACATCACGCTCGTGACTTTTTGAAACAATGAGAAGTATAACAATAGCAAGATAAGTCAGCTATACTTTTTTCAATCTTGGAAACTACACAATTTTGGAAAAATTGGCTATCATCGAAAGAAAACCGGTCAAGACGCTACGCTACGCTTTTGTAAAGACACTCTGAAGATTATCTCAGCAATTCACAAGGTAAAAAGGTTTCTCTTTCATCATAGTCAAATAGTTAAATTAAACTGCTTGTACGTATTTCCGTTCATTCGCCAATTTGCCATCTATGTAGTTGCTGCAAATTAGTGCAAATACTTCATTCCTCATAATTCTATACTGTAACTAAACACTACACATGAAAAAAAAATCATAATAATTTTACATACCCCAGTGCCAATGCTGGTGACTGGATGTAAATACTAGTGTAGTTATTGGGGAATGTTGAATATACTACTGACAGTTGCTGAAATTTATCGTTCTCGTTTCTAGAAGTTCATAGATTTCGCTAAAAAGGCACGAATGAACGTGAAGAATCTACTTGTGACTTGGGTATCATATCATATAAATAAAATATCATTATATAATACACTTCACACTACCCGCATGTCATGCCAAGCCAAACACTCTGTATCAAAGCTTCCGATATTCATTTATTCGCTTCTTATAATTTTAAAGAATCAGCAAAGGCGAGTTTGCTTTACAAGTGCATGCGGAAGCTCGAATCAATGAAGTGTTATTGTTAATCTTTGTAAGATAACAAAACAATCATAAACATTTTCGTCAAGATGGTTATGGTTGGATGAAATCATGTCGTGCCGTGCGATAAAATGTGTGTTGCTAAACAGGTAGGGTCGCTGTCGAAAGTAATTTTTAACATGTCTCCACTTTACGACAAGAATCATACATTAAATTACGTTCCATTTCTCACTTTCATGTTAGCTTTAGCAAACAATATGTAGGCATGTAAAAATCTTTCATTAGCAATTTTTAACAACGAGTGTATTCGAGACCACATTTTGCGTGAATAGATGGATACATTAGTGTGCATAAACTTGCATCGGTTACAATGGATTGTGTGAAGTGAAGTCTTACGTACAACTATGCACCTGACGAGAGCAGGTTTACAGAGTACGAGATATGTTCTCAAAACGGGCAAAAGAGAAAATCCTCAACTTCGTGGCATTCATTAGCTGATTCACGAAGAATTTCATTTGCACTAGTAGAGTACATACTGTAATGTTAATGTTACAACTACATTAACAATAACAAAGTAAACAAATCTTTCTGTTTTTCAGTTGGTCGCCCATAATTTAACGAAAAGTCTTACTTAAAATTAGTAAGAGGAAGATCTGCATCGTATTTTTTCAGTAGAGAAGTGAAGATTAAGTTGATACTCGGTTTGCTGTAGTTGTAACATGTTATTCTGGTAAATCAACAATCTAATGAACGAACCAGCTTTTTTAAGTGGGTCTGTGTAGACAATGCAATAAGTTTGTTCTGTAGACTTCCTGTAAAGCTACCTCTGTGTAAACTTAATTTTATTTTTCTTTCCAATCAAATTAGGACGTTCATTTGGGGTTTTCTTCATGTTTGGTTAATAATCGTTTGGTCAGCATTACATTTGCACCAGTAATCACACTCTATATAATATAGTCGTAATAAAAAATACAGTACAAATTTCTAATCCGCATTTTGAAAGCTCCCGTTCCGTCATTATTATGAGCAAAGGAGTAATTAGTACCTTGCCGATTTACACGTTTGCTGCAACAAAGTGCATGCTTTCTTCTTCTGCTTTTTATCTTAAACAGTGAATCATTGGCTTGGCACGCACAGTTTTGCATTAGAATGTAAAAAATAACAATAAAGAGATGTGTTATCCAGAAGGAAGGGGTTTCTTACTTCTTATTCTTGCGCCAAGAATATAATATGTTGCTACTTGAGCTTGTACGTCCTTTGCAACATTCGAACCCCACAATGGACCTCACGAAATCGAAATGGTGTTTCCGTACATTTTCTTATTGCCCCGGAAAATCAAGCCCAGTGCAAAATATAAACCAGACAAGACAACAATACTGAACTAACTGAACTATTGTCTGGCACATAACAAGCAACATCATTTTTTGTTTGTTGAATTGAAGTGACTTCGGATTTCCGATCCAAGGTGGTACTCGCACTGGGCAAGAACGCATTATGCAGCTCGCACTAAAAAATGGATGGCATAATATACAGCATAAAGTTGGCCAACAATCTTCACTCATTCAATGATGAAAAGTTGGCGGGTGGTTGTGTGTTGTTTCTGGAAAAGTTGCTTTCTCGTTAGTTTGATTAATGTATCATTTGGCTAATTGCGATTGAAATGAGCAAAATTCAGACAGTTACTAGTTAGGTCCAGCTACTTGGGCTAGCAGGTAGTGTTCAGCTACATGTGTTTAAAAAAGCATAGTATAGGTGTAGGCAGACGTTTAATACCTATCCGGTCAATGGGGGAGGTGAAAGATATTTGACTGAAAATTTGTACTCAGGAAAAAGAATCCGATGAAAAAAATTCCACTTTCCACCCCCAAGTGCCCGGAAGTCGCCCTGGC
>JAHZNA010003704.1:0-25733 GCA_027743935.1 Sinodicranocentrus sp. ZH6 | reverse complement strand
GATTCTTATTCTATGGTTCAACCTAATGCATGAATGCATTGTACTGGAGCTTTGAGGATTCCTCGAGTAGATAATTTTACATGTAATAACGCAACTATATTTTTTATTACATAAATTACAAGCATTTAAAAAAAGTCACCTCTAGCATTTATATACCATTTAATTTTAGTACTGCTTGGATCTGCTAGTACTTATTATATGAGCGTGTTTGAGATCCGGGCAGTTAGTTTCGTACCCTTTTGTCATATAAGGAATGCACGGTTTTTTATAAAAATGGCATCGAATGAAAGTTGAGAAGGGCGGGGGCGTGTAATAGGCTAATTAGTTTTTCAAGAAGTATACTCTAATTAATTTTAAATTGTGATTTAATTTTTTGTAATGCATTATGTATGACTGATTTCGTAATTCTCCGAGTCGGCAATTTTTACATGCAGTTTCACCTAATACAAATACATTGTGCATGATACTTACATTTCGTAACAACAACAATGAAATGCCAGGTTCTGTAAGCAATTTTGTTTTCTTCCCTTCTTACACAAAATATACAGTTTTTCGTTTTTCGTGGCTCCTCAAATGTCAATTCGGTTACACATTTTCACACAGTGTATAGTGCTAAACTAAAGACATCCATTAGGTATTAGGTAGTGTAGCTAATGATGATGTTGCACACATGAGTAAATACTGGCTTAACTCCATGTAATATCTCAGCAGCGGGAGGGGTAATAATATTTTCAAAAATAAAAGGTAAACAAAGCGAAGAAAACTAAAAATAAAGTAGTTTTTGAATCGATATAACAGAAAATGTTTCATTGGATCGAATAAGGAAAGGTTAAACTCAATATTTAGATTTTTTCTGAAGTTCTACGGAGGAAGGTTAATTTCTAAGTGATGAGCAATCAAAAAATGTCCAAAATTGTTGCAAAAGAGGCTAATTTGGTTTGAGACATCACTGAAAAAATACATGGAATAAGTGATGATTATATGTGCAATTAGGTAAAGCAATTAGTTAATTAAGTTTTTTGAAAAAACATTTGTTTACGTCCAAAATTATCCAAAAACCTAGAACTAGATGGCTGGGCGGAGCGAAATGTGTTGTTTTGAGCATACATGCCATTAATAAATAAATTATGTAATGCGTATTTACGTATTAGAAGAATTAATAAATCTCAATTACTTTAATTTTTTTCGGCCTTTAACCCTTTCGTTCATCCATTTAATTTTAAATTGGCGTCTACTAGTAGCATATATTATTTTAGGCCAAATTAAGAAATTAACCGACCCCCGAGGGTATGGGGAGGGAAGATTTGGTCCTATTATTATTATTATTATTATTATTATTATTATTATTATTATTATTATTATTATTATTATGTTATTTATTATTATGATTGTATCTTAGTCAGACGTTTTGGACATTAGGTGTCATGTGGCTACTCGAAAGCCTTTTGACTGAAAATATGTATCTATGTGTATTTTAGCATGAGAATGACGAATCCGATGAGAAACTGGGCACACTCTCTATACCTACATGCTCGAAAATGGCAAAAAATGGGATGCAGTTTTGCCATATTCGGGCATTTATATATATGAGAAGTTGTAAATTTTAAATCGGATTCGTCATTCTCATGCTAAAATACACCTAGATTAGATACATATTTTCATTAAATTCCAACCACTTTCCACTTTGAAATTCCAATCCCCCCCTCTGGGGCGATTTTCCGGGTACTTGGGGGTGGAAAGTGACCAATTTTTCAACGGATTCGTATTCCTCGCATTAAAATACACCTAAATGCAAATTTTCATCCAAAAATTTACCATGACCCAATTTATCTATTTACCAAATTTTGTAAAACTCGTATTTGGCCACACGGAAGCGACCTATTTTATAACTTTCTTCCTCCCTGGCCCTCCGGAGGCCGGGCCGGCCGTGGGTTTGGCCAATTAGTTGAAATGCACATGATACAAGATTATCCCATGATAGCCCTTCTTGACCCAATGCACACGTACATATATCAAATTAACAAATTGGTCGACGCATATCGTCAGAATCATGAGGACAGACGGACAAACTAATCAAACCAATGCTAGCTAAAATTGAATTTAGCTGCGTAATCAGGACTTCGTTCGGTTCTCTCTGCTCTACTTTACTCCTTGCTGCATATTTCTTGACTTGAGCTGACTGAAAATATGCACTTACGTATACTTTACCTTTTTGTAATTCAAGAAACTGCTATATGCTACTGTGATTTCAATTTCAGAGGGCCGAGCTGGAAAGTGCCACGCCACATGATGAGCAGGATAGAGATGATGAGCTGCCTACGGTAGTAGTTTTAAAATCTGGTGATATTACTGCTGAAGAAGCTGAAAAATTAGGAGTGTTTGCACGGGAAGGTACTATAAATCCTATAATTTCTACAACTGCCCGTTCTAACAAACTTTGACGCCATATTATGCACATTCACATTGCCATTAGTCTCATTAGCTTTGGAATGAGGTTATTTATTATGAGGCATAGATTATGGAATGATGTAGGGTGATTAATTGATTAATGTGATTATATGTGCGTTATGTAAAATTTATGAGCGTAATTTAGTACGAATATAACGCCGTAACGGTTCTTGCCTTTGAGTTTACACGCACTCACTCACTTACAGACACGCACAATATAGTTTGGCTGTATTAGATATTTCAAAAACTCCAACCGACTTTGGTTTAAGAAGATACACATGCAACTATACCAAATTCGGTCGATCGGTAAAGTCGTTTTGGATTTGGGCAAACAGACAAACAAACTCGATCCATAAAGAGGCGGACTACGAACGAAACGAACTGCAACTAGAAAGGCTATTTATCATTTATAACTTAAATTTGGCTTAGAGCTAGAAATGCATGGGGCTGGGTATTCGACTTCGACTTAACTACGCTACGCACATCTCCGGAAAAAACGGGTGTGTAGTGTACATGATGAGTTTTTGTAACTTGTATTGCTCGATTCTATCTAGTACCTATATCGCTTCATCTATAATAAAACCATCATCTCATTTGTGCTGGAAGTTTTGAGGGATCGGTATAGGACTAAACAAGATTTAATTTAATCTTGTTAAAAACGTGCGAGTAAAGTATAAAAAAGCTTCGCACATGCATACGTATTCGCGGCGCCTACACAATACACAAACTATGCTTCATAAATGAAGGAAGCTTTATGCTCCGATCGTATTTGTTTGGTGTCTGTTTGTCTGTAGGCATCATACCTCATGAACTGATTAACAGTGATTGACCGATTTCAATGAAAATTGGTGTGGGTGGTGGTACATGAAGGCATACATGGTAGTTTTTCGAAAAATATTCGAAATTTTTCATATGATAACGACGTCGAAGTCGAAGTGTACCAAGCTATACTAATAGCCATAGCCAATAGCTCCTGACCTGAGACTGCAACGTTTCCTGATTCCTATCAGGAGTTCCTACCAAGAGTTACGTTATGTGTTTATTTTTACAACTGCGATTAGTTATTTACAATGCAAAAGGGTTGGTAAATATGAGTGGAAATTTTGAAAGGTTGCATAGAATTTTACACTGCCAATAATCTAAATGTAACAGTTTGGTAGGTATAGGTAGGGATGGGGCATGGAGAGATGGGAATTCATCGCTTAGGTCCAAAAAGTGGACATCAGTTTCTGTTTTCCACTCTGGGCCCAATTGCTCCGTGAAAAAAATATCTGGGGCATTCTGTCTATATTATGTTAAATTCACAGTTTCCGTAATCATAAACGCAAATTATGATCACTCCTTTTACAGACGAGGAAGACAAAGAGACTGAAACTAGTTCAGGTCGCGTGATGTTTAAAAAGCCAACTAAACGACCAGCTGAAACCAATTCAGAGGAGGCGGAGGACAATGATGATGTAAAATGTAGATCCAAGCTAATTAAAAAAGAAAGTTCAGGAAAGAAAGTTAACAACAAAAAGCTGCTTTCGTTTAACGATGAAGAAGATGATGACTACTAGACTTCGCATCATCATCATCAGCATCATGTTCCTTTGGATTTGGCCCATGGAAAACAGATCGAAGATGACATCGGGCATAAATATTCTTACGGACGAATCTCTATTTCGATTATGTGGAGCTCGGCATTTGATGTTGCGGGCATTGGGCAGTCGCAGTCGGTATGTTGAAACAGTTTTAAAGAGGTGAAGGATATCGGATTGAAAATGATCTAGTGATCTTCGTGCCGGGATAACTTATATATGACGTACCATGGTACCATATACATAATACATGCGGGCGTACACGTGTTTTCTCTGAAATTGTACATGTGTAAGTTCGAGTGATGTGATGAAATAGAGTTATAAGTATTTGGGCAGTTGATAATTTCGTTGAAATAGGTCAGGTTAGATATTAGGTTGAATTAGGGTGTAAATAAACAAACTATTACATGATGATGATTCATGATCAAGGATGTATGAAAGTCGACGTCGAGTTTACTGGTAAGTATATAGTAAGAAAGTACTCAACATTTTAAATTTATTTAGTTGAAAAAAAATTATTTTAGTTTTCCAGTCGAGCTTTTAATGAAAAGCTTTCATCTTTGTTGTAAATGTGAATTTACGTTATGTTGTCTGTAAAGTCATATTACAGTTTTGAAATAAAATATGAGGAATATGAGGATGTCTAGGTTGATGCATGGTTCGTTTGTTTGGTGTGTCTATACATATAATGTAACCTCATTAGTTATTCTTATACCCCTAAATTGGTGTCGCCAATGCAGATGCATGTTGAAGCATCTAATCAAATTAACACCGTTCGGCTTAACGATACGCAACGCACTGAAACATGTTCTAAAGATAAGTCGTGTCGTGGTACTCTTGGTGTGCATAACATATTACATCTATTTGATTCTTTACTTTATCAATGCATATTATTATGAACTATGCACTACTCCATGCTGGAAATCTATTGGTGCAACCAAAATACCCCCTTCACCCTTGACCTGACCTATTGTATTTTGTATCCAGCAATATTGACAAAAAATTCCACCTTGGCAAATGCCCACTGGCCAGAGGGAAAGTGTTATTTTATAAAAACATTTCCCAACCCACTCCCTTCCTGGAAGTGGAAGCTGAACCGATTTATGTTAAAATGTGCAAAGTGATCCGTAAAATGCCCTTGGCGGAAGGACCGACACACCTAATTCGGATATGTAAGGAACTGAAAAAAATGTTTGGTAAAACTCGGGCAACACATAACTGGCTGGGATCGTGAGGACAGACAGACTACAAAATTCATAAAAGCTGAAAATGCTTTCAGCTGCGTTATAGTTATAACTAGAACGCCCGTTGCGTTGTGCGCTTATCGCACAACAGATTTTAAAAAAGTCGATTATTCAATATCGTACTTAGTACCTAGACACTGGTAGATTGACATTTCAAAACGTGGAATCAGTGAGTTGGGATTTAAAGTTTTAGAAATTTCTCCGACTCCCCAAAATCTGTCTAAGAAAATATAGAAATATAGATGACTCCTCTATATTTTGATTCTATATTTTTGGAGAGGTCCCCTTCAACAGACACACACACACACACACAGACTCATGCAGTAATATATCTGATGGTGTCTGCGCATCTGTATACCATGAATACCTATGATTATTGATTGAATTACATTTTTACACCAAGGGATCTTACTCTGGATTTAGTATTATTTTATTCTGGTCTAGTTTAATGAGTTGTGATGTGTGTGTTGTGGTTATTAGCACTGTTCCGAAAAGCTTACACTTGGTCGAGTATTGAAGTTTAGATTTATGTGCAATTTATTAATGATTAGTATACAATTAAAAACGGGAACTGCTTTTGAACCATATTGTCCCTCAACCTAAATCTTTATTGATGGAGACAGTAATAAATGGATGGATATCTTAATCTTATGTCTCTTAAGATATCTTCCTATTGAGTGATCATGAAATGATCCCAATCAACCTCTTCTAGACTTGAAGCAAGGAATGCAGGGTATTAGGTAAGTGGTAAATAGAAGGGAATCAAGCAGTTCAATGGCCTGTTAGCAGTAGTGGCTGCACCCCTCCCCGGTAGGGGCGGGTAGGTATATTCAGCGTATGTATGTATATACTTTTACTCTATATATATATGTATGTATATTTTGCATGCCATGCCGAATATATTACATATTAGTTCAGTAAGAGTAAGTATATCATCGCTGAAAGTGGATGGAGGGAGATGCATGAAAAGACTTATAGTAAAAAGTAAACTGTTTTCTCTGAAAAAATGAATGCTTCAAAATGTGTGTGTATATACCTATTCTATTGTGAATAATAACCTTGGGCTTCGGCGGGTTTCCATTTCCAAAACTGTTCACTGCTGCGCTTCGTTGTAATTGAAGTCTGTGGAAAGATGATTTTTTGGTTTTAAATTAAGCATATTTTTAGAAACAGCATATACTTAGCTAGAGAAAGGAATGTTCATGATGCATCAAAAATCGGCGAACAATGTACTGGGCGTACATTAAGCGCTCACTCCTTAATTTTATGGTTGTTTAACTATTAAATTCCAGAATGTACCTAGCATTGTTTTCGAGGTGATTGTAACGCTTCTTGGAGTATGCTTTAGTTCTAATAAATCGATGCAAATGAGTGATTTTTAACCAATGTGGTGAAATTGGTGAATGAAGTAAATACAAAATGGAAGTTTGGTTTTTAACATGATATCCTGGCCACCCGTTCTTTTCCTTAATAATTTGCTTTATTTATTTATTTATTTAATACAAGAGGAACCCTACAATTTAGGAAAGTTACTCCTCATCTTGATGTTTGATTATCATCTCCCCACCTCCGGCTCCGACAGAACGTTATATTATCAAGGGAGGCACAAAACTGAAAAATGACAATAATATGTGAATGGGAACAATGATCAGTCAATAGGTCATAATGTGCATATCATACGTGCTGTTTTCACGAGCAAAAGGAATGTTCGACTCAAAATTCAATTATGATTTCAGCTAATAATAAATCTGGTAAGACCTGGTAGCTCGCAAAACAAACAAGTTTCGATCAAACAATATTTAAACATTCCATTCCCCAACAAAACTCAAGATACGATATCCCCATTCCCCATGTCCTGCCTTCCTTGGGAAATCTGCGAACACTCTGGCTTCAAATTTGCTGTTTTTTTAAATCTATGGAGCTGGACGTTTGATTTTGGGAACGTTGTGCTCAAATATTTGACAGAACTTGCATAATATGTAATATGAATGAATTTATATTTTATGAAATCGCCTGGAAGTCCTGAAGTTGAAAATATGAATCACAATGACACCCCCTCTATAACCAGGTGTATTGGTGTATGCCTAATAGATTTTTGATGCATTACATTATGATTTATGATTATACTATATTAATATCGTTAGCTACGTCAAATGTCGTCGGACAGATTCAGCTTTACGTTCAGTACAGTACAATGTTATTAGCCTCCAGTGGAATTTTAAGCTTAATCGGTTGGTATTGTAGGCTACAGTTTCTCTTTCTCAATTCTCATCATATCATACCTGATCCACTCCACACTCCAAGGTTCCAGATATGACATCCCTAAATTCTTAAAGCTATGAAGTCGTCATCATATAGACTTTCAGAGATACTGATTAAAATAAATGATTAGTAGATGTTTGTACAAGTTTTTTGATCGATTAAAAATCTGCACAAATGATATTCGTAAAGGACAGTTCTTACAGTGCCCCACTACTTCAGAAGTAGTCTAGCTAGTCCCACTCCCACTGCGTCACAATCAGAATAGGCATGCAAAAATGCTGATGTCAATCATGCACAATTTATGGCAAAATTACCAATTAATTAAAAAGACGCAATATTGTCAACAATTGTGGACTAAAAATGCGGGACTTATGACCATGATCGCCACGATATGACATTGACCTCTCTGCCATCCTTCCTTGCAGGGGTGGCTATGCAGGGGCATTTGCTAGCAATTTCCTGTAAGACAATTATAGTTTACAAAATGGCGAAACCAGCCAATCATCATCATCATCATCGACAAAACCCACCATGTCCGTCATCATGAAAAACAAGCCTAGTTGGCGGCTTTAGGGAGCTATGCACCGCGGCCCCACCACCTCCCCCGCCAGTAAAACCCAGCCAACCAGCCAAGCTACAAAGTAACATAATATCCAAAAGAGTTATATCATCATCATCATCATCGTCGTCCTGAGAGCTGTATGGAGGGGCGTTTGGTTGCAGCCAGTATAGTTACTTCATATATGCATACACAGTCATATCGCTGTGTAAGTTTGGCCACCGCAGTTCTTCGATGCCAAAAGGTATGCGCGTATCAGTGGTGGTGATGGTGAGGTGAATCATTAGGAAAATGAAAATCAGGATGCCTGATGCCTGTGCCTTTTTACTGCATAATTCTGAATACAACTAACTTAAAATTTTCTCGCACACACATTCTCAGCAGACCCTTTCAAGGACTACTACGTGCTGAAATCATGAGATGAGAGTGTAAATGAGGAATATCATAACATAATTAGATATTTCTTTAGTCAGATCCAGCAGAAGCGGAAGCAAGGTATTATAGCGGTATACGAATTTGTACATTCACTTTACTTTCATCAAAGTTGTGTATGTTGTAGGTCCCTCTATTGTGGGCTACACAACAGATTGCACTATTGCACATTGCACATTGTTATTGCATCTTTTTACATCTTGCATCCCTTGTAAACTAGTTCAAGCTATTCAAATAAAAATGTTTCTGGAGTGATCCAACTCAAAAACTTCTAAATAGGAGGAACCATTTAAAATACATTGATTCCTTTGGACCTTAGTCCTAAGGAAAGTATTTATTCCATTTCATGGGGACTGTGTCAATCATATGAAATGGAAATTGATGAACCATGATGAGATGCGATGACCTTCATTTTCCTAACATTACAAAAATCCACTAAAATAAATTTGTGATTTTGGTAATTCCAATTTCCAATTCGCAGAAATTTGTGTAATCTATACAAGGTTGTATGTACATGCGCATACATTTCGAATTTCGACTATATTCCTTCGAACATATATATTAAAACCATTATGAAAAATATATCCTCTACGAAATTGGCATACTGTATAGTGCTTTGTCGTATGAAATTATAGATAAATTAACCGTTTTTTGAGCTGTATAATATCTATACCTTGGGTTATATTTCTCAACTCAACTACGTACATAATATAATGTAGATTATATATCTTTTTGAGCCTAACTACACTATCGTATATATAAAATATAATATTATAAAATAGAATCGGAATTGAATACATGTATATACCCCATCCGATATTGGATGGCGGTACATATAGAATTTTATGTATATTCCTTCTGCACTTATTGCATAAGGATATTTATGTACGTAAGTCTTATTAGGAGAAAATGTACATATACCAGTCCGGATGAAACGATGTACGGTTCATCAGGGGTGCGTTCATCTTGATGTCACACCACAAGAAGGGGCCATTTAAGTAATCTTAATGTGTGTACTAAATATCTTAATAGCTGAATTACAGTATCAGGAAGCATTTGAAATACCAATTAGAGTTGTTAAAAACTTTGGGTGGGTTTTTGAAACTTTGTCTGGGTCGCACAGTGTAGAAAGCGATGAATCCTGGTAATAGGAAAATGTGGTCGTTTCTTTATTCCAATGGTACAAACCCACGGCGGCATATCGTATTTATCAGTGTGAAACGCTGCTGCTGAAGAGCCCCAGCAGAAGCATGAATACAAAAAGTACTTACTACGATATATGAATTGCTGAGGAGAACTGAAGAACTAAGGTTGCATTTTCTCCTCTTGTTCTCAGTATGTTTGTTGGCCTGCCCTCGCTCACTTCACTGACTTGGTGCAGCTGCGGCCCGCTGGTTCATAGTAATAAAAAAGTGACGCCGCCATCTTGGACTATTTCGACAACTGACGTAACCTCCTAATTCTCCAAAAGGGTTCCAAAATTACTATTCCATCAAAGGTCCTTATTACCCCTTAGGTCAAACCGGGGTCAACCAAGTCCCTTGCTGTCTTATCTTTCGGCACTGTTATCTGTCACTTATAGTATGTAATGAAATGGCAAAGGCGAGAATGTAATTTGATGCGGATTCGAAATAATTTGTTGGAGACTGGACATTCCAAGTCCGTATGCATTGGCTGAAAGTATATGTCAATAGTTATAAAAAAAGCTTCGGTTGAATTTGCATTGACAGGTAAAAAAAACAATCCTCATTCATCATTGGAAGCAGCTCGAGTGTTCTCATGTATATTAGTAGTGGAAATTTGCAAGGAAAAGTTTGCCGAGTTTTCTTGACTTTATCATAAAAATATTCGTTTCTCCTTGAGTGAGTGTTGAGTGTATGAAATTTTTGTGGTTGGTGGTTAACATTCAATGTTTGGATTTTGGAATAAACTGGCAACTCTGACTGGAATTTTTTGGTAAGGGTGAAGTCGTATGCTAAATGAGGGTTGATAAGTGTGGGAGGGAATTTGATCAAATGTGACTTGATTAACAATTATTGTATTGTTGATTGTACTCCTCAAGATGAAAGTATTCTGTACATCTCCATTTACAAACAAACATAGAATAAGCATAAATTTGTCAGCTGTTTGTGTATTTGAGTATTGACATCAAACTTTCAAGTTTCAACATTGATATGCATCATTATGAATAATTTATCCTAACTAAAATGTCAAATGTTTTTGCTTTTGTTTTTAGATCGTGTCGGAATGAGGAATAATTGATGAAATCACTTCTTCGCTCTTGTGCCCGGTTGACTTGCGTTAATAATTATAAACAAGTACGCACAGTACAGGCAAAAACGAAGACAGCTATTAACTAGTAACGAAATAATTCCTAAAAGTTTTGTGTTGGAATGTCGTCGCGCTTAGAAATGGATACCACAAATGGAGATGACGATGACATCATTGAAATTGATACCGCTGAAGCCGATCCCCTTGCAGGCTCAGATGAAATGGAGGTGAAAGCTGTAAAATCTCCTGTTCCAATTTCCATCGATGACGATGATGATGACGACGAACCTTTAGTGATAAATGGAACGAATAGTTTGGGAGATTCAGCCGATGATAGCAGTAGTCAAGAAGCTGCCACTGTTCACCTTAATAAATCTTCAAGCCCCCCTAGCGATGAATTGAAATCGCTTGTCGAATTAGCTGCTGAAAGCAAGCAAGAGAAAGAACCCGAATTAGTCATAATTGATACAAATGCCCTACTCGCTGGAAAAGGGCCTGTACCCTTAAAAATTGGGCACCAACCTAGCTCGAAAATGTCAACACACCAAACAGTTGCTACTTCCAGATCTATATTACAAGGTGCTGACAGTAGTGCTATCGCATTAATAGGTTCTTTAAGAGGATCGGCTGCAAGTATTAATATACCAGATGACGCATTCCTTATAGAAGCTCCTTCATTCATTGTTCCGTATGTGTTCGAACAATCGGGGGCAAAAAATTTAAAAGAGTTGGTACTCTCTATCAAGCAAGAGTTGATTAAATCAAGGGAAGCAAAAATTGTTGCAGGAGAGGAACTAACTGAACAAGATGAAATACCAGGAAACAAAAGACCTTTGTCAGATGACTATTTCGATAGTCCAACAGGAAGACTTCTGATGAGTGTTGGAACGAATTTGGTCCAGGAACATGTGCAAACTGATCTTTTGAAAATTCAGAAACGTCAAGCGGAAAAAGAAAGAATTAAAAATTTTGGCAATATCATCTCCCAGAAGACAACGCAAAGCATAGTTTCGTTGAAGAAAAATTTGGAAGAAAGTAAAGAGAACAATGAGCCCTTCCATTATGCAATTAAAAAGTGTGATCTGTGTAATTTCAAAACTGAATCTGGATTAGTTCTCAATACACATCTTGAAACTCCGCACATGAGAAACTACAGTTACAGATGTAACTTTTGTCAATTTACAACGAGGGTACCTCAAGAAATTTTGTTCCACACGGAAGCTGAACATAATACAAAATCACGTTTAGAAAGGTAATTGCGGAGTTTTTTGATCCTGCGTAATTGCGTATCATAAGTTTGCTTTTATTAGGCTTGGTAGATTTTTATAAATCCAGAAATTATAATAATAAATCAATTTTGCAGAGCTCCAGCGTATCACCAGTGTCCCAATTGTCCATTTGAAGATAACTCTAAAGGAAAACTTTCGAGGCATCTGCAAGGTTGTCAAAAACGATTCAGACTAGACACGAATATGCAGCCTCCAACAGATTGGGATACTCCAGCAAAACTACCCAAACTCCCGAAGAATAGACTAATTCCACCAGGATCTCTAAACCAAGCACTAATGGCTGCCAACCAGTTGCAACAGCGACAGTTTTCGTCGATAAATTCCAAATTTATGCAAGGCAGTAAAATTGCTCTTCCTCCTCTGATGCAAGCTCCTAAAGTTAAGCCGATTCCCGGTTTGATACGAACAATTCCTAAAGGTGCACAAGGTGGAATGGTCAATTCTCAGCTTCAAAGAGGTAAGATTTCATTCTTTTAATGACGATTATTTTATTTCTTGTTCATAAAATCTTTCTCTTCTGGTTCTGCACAACATTTTTTTACCTGCTAGTCACAATTTGTTCTGTTATCGGAACCTGTTTTTTATAGTTAGACATGGACAATGCACAGAAATGTTTTCATTACGTCTATTTTGTATTAACAGGTATGAACCTTACACAACAACAATTACTGCAACAGGCTATGGCGGGCCAGATTACCTTACCTCCTGGCGTTACCCCTCAAACGGTGGGAAGCTATCTCACTAAAGTTGGCTTATCCGGTAATCAGTTAGGGACAGGATCCGCCTCTATTCTACAAAAGGTGAAATACAATCATTAATTTAAGTGTGCTGAAAATTAAATTTCCATCATCATAGTTGTTCTAAATAACTTGTGTATGTACAATGTAATTCAGAGTGCCTCTCCACAAATGGGCAGAAATTCTAAATCTGGAAATCAACCGAGTATATCCATTACACCTTTGCCAAGGCAAGGACAAGCCTCTGCTGTTGCGATTTCTGCGGCACAGGTTCAAGCACAAGCCAAGCAACAAGGTGGAAAGACTTCGTTCGTCATTTGTGAAATCTGCGACGGTTATATCAAGGTATGTTGACTATGTTTTGTTTGAATAAAAATTATAAATGGGATTTTGGCCACATTATGACATTCTATATGTGTGTTTGCTGGCTTACAGTTAGCGCAGCACATTGTAAACTCAAAAAGGTTGTAATAATTTTAACACATTTCACTTCAGTATTAATTGATTGCATTGATCGTGTTTAGGTTTATCAGTGGAAGCTACTATCACATGTGAATAAAGATCACAATGTGACATTGAAACCTGCCCATCTTTCTTATAAATGCACTGTTTGCACAGCTACATTCGGAATGTACAAACTCTTCGAAAGCCATGTGTATTCTGCCCATAGTGTTGCAAGAAATGCTCCTAGGGGGAATAATCCCAACGAAAGACGACCTATGTCAGGCCAGACTCCAGCTAATAGCCGAGGTAGTCAAATGCAAGTCACCTCTCGATCTTTATCGAGTACGGCACCTCAGAGCCAGTTTAAACCTCTTAAAATAAACGACGAAATAACTATTATTCCTCAACCAATGGCAAATTCAGCCCAGACACTTAGAAATAAAGGATCTCTTACTATAACTCCGCAAAATGCGAGTAGAAGAAGTTGTAAGTTTTAGCTAATCTGTACACATAAGTTTTAGACTTTAATTGATCATATTTTGTGCTATACATCGATCATTTATATGCTATGGTTTTGTTGCAGTCCGTGGTCAACAGGATGACGAGGGAATTCAAATAATAGAGATTGATGACACGCCTAAGCATAATGGAAGAAACGCGATGGAAAACGGCGAATTTAAATCAAGACTCCCTATAAGTGACTCGACACTTAGGAAAAGAAACCTGGAGATAAGTGTCTGTGGAACAGATGACTCTTCAGATGAATCTTTCGCAAGAGGATTACCGGAAAAGCGAATTTGTCTGAATTAACTGTGGTATTAATCTAAATAAATACGTTCTAATTAGTGTATTAAATAAGTAATTGAAAATAGAAAATTGTAATAATTACCTTAAGCAACTTAGATTTAGTTACTGGAATATGCACTGTAGTTCTATATTATAGTCGTTAAGTACAGCTTTGCGACCTCAAAAGTTGCTGAAAGGCAATTTTATATACAAAATGTTATAAGAACAAGGAATGTTAGTGTATGTATACTGTACACATTCGAACAAATATTTTCATGCTAATTGTTACTTTCAAAATGTTTATGATTAGATTAAGCCTTCGTATGACGCGGCATGGCGTTCGAGTCTACTTGCATAGGTTATCTTAAGGATGTCTAGTGTATATTGTCCGTAGTACATATTGCTCATTGTCTGTTCACGAATTCCTGTTGACGGTGGTGTGACTCACTCATTTAAATGTAGATTGGGTAATGAATGTGAACGAACTCTAGCAAAGTTACAAAACAGTAATGTTAAATGTATGTTAGGAATTAATGCATAAACAGGTATGCAAAAATGATCTTCGTTTACTCATTTCTTCATGTCTATATAGTTTGCTAAAGTAAACTTTAAATTCTGATTTTGAGGCTCAGGAACACCCTCATTAATCGTATCGTGAAAGAGAACGGCGAATGAGTTTTAATCTATTGTGATTTGAATTATGACGAATATAAATTTTTAATTACGATATAGCAGTGCTATTATAAAATGATTGGGGACTGTCATACAGCTAGGTTTTTTAAAACAAAATTGAACAGGGATATACAGTTTCAAGGCTACCAACACACTGTACGTGCTATATAGAGTAATATTATAAAACATGACTTCGTATTGCGAGGGTTGTCAGTTTAAAAAGAAATTGGTTGTTTGTTCATAGATTGCAAGTATAGCGATGTTCATGGCGTTCACATTACTTCCAGCATAATGTTAATTACAAAATGAAACAGGTTTAACAAATGCTTTCTTAAATGTATTAACATGCAGAATATAGGTCATTCGTCGTTCTAAACAAATAAATGTGTAATAATTAGTACATTTTATATAATTGTTTATAATTTATTTCTTAAAAACATATTGTTTCACGCAACTTGTATTGGAAGCAGGTAGTTGAGTCATTATGGTTAACTCATCTGTCTATTTTTGTCTGATGTATTTAAATAAACATTAGGTCAACCCAGCTTTTTCTTTCAGTTAACGTGTATCATTTATTCCGCATCGCATGAAAATATAACGTAAAGTTACCAAGATAAACTTGAACTCTTAAGGTATCTAAAGATGATAAAAAATAATGTAGATCAGGAATATACAATGAACCTTCCTTATCGTCGACCTCCTCCACCACCACCGCCCCCACCCCCACCTCCACCTCCTCCGGGACGTGGACCGCCTCTTCCTCTGACGCCCCTTCCACGACCTCTACCTCGTCCCCTAGCTCCACGGCCAGCTCCTATAAATATGAAGCATACAATTTATGAAATTATGAATACTATACAACTTATTAAGTTGGCAGTTATGACAATCACCTTTAGCTTCTTGCTTTTTCTTGGCCTTTGATTTAGGAGTATCGTCGATAAGTAATGTTTCCAATGGGAGGGAATCTGGGAGGATGTAATAGCGAATGTTGTTCCCTCGAATACTTAATGAATCCAATTGTACAGGATCCCTGTTTTTTACTGTCATTTTTACTGCTTTAAGGTGAGTATTCATTGCAACATCTACACCTGTAAAGTTTATCAAAAAAATAGAAGTGTCACTTTTCAAATTTATATAATGAGTTTCGGATTTCAACTAGGGCACAATGACAAGGTATTAACGTTTTGGTAATCCTGATGGCCCTTACCCGTTATCGTTCCATGTACTTGAGTCCCATTCTTCAATTCAATGGTCACAGTTTCGTGACTAAGTTTCATCAGAAATCTACAAGAAATTAAAACAAATCCATTTTATAAAATGTTTATTATGCATTCCAACTTACAACAAAACGACATTAGTTTAAACTTTCAAACACACGAAATCACACCATTTTCTAAGATGGAGTTAGGAGTTATTCATTTAAGTATACGCTGTAAAAATAACGTCTTACCTAACTAACTTCATGTTTACCAACTTCACGGATGACGGACTAACAAACCTTAAAACTTACACCCCTTTCTCTAATTTCCCGATCTATTCACAAGTTTGGCCTTCAAGATTTAATCAACAACCAACAACACAACTTTAGACCTATAAACACAAAATGAAACAGAAACATGAAAGCAATCAGCAATGAGATTCTTTAGTTGTCAACAAGTTTCTTTGCAACTCAACACATGACACAACAAATCTTATCGTTAACAAAATCAGAATTTACATTTGAAAAACAGCTGGCACCAATCTTCAAATGTTGACCTTAAATTGTTACTTTCGGAAATAAATTCCGAGAGATCTCACCAATTATGATGATTGTAGTTGTGAAAACTTGTAAATTTGCCTACCACATTCACAACACAATTGTCAGTTTTTCCAAACACAGAAAGATTTCGCTTTACGCATTCATGCCTCCTCAACCCAAACAAAAAGGTACAAACGCTAAAACCGGACAATTTAAACAACGCGCGGACAACCGCATCATTCTTTATATGCTACACAACAGCTATGCATAGATGGTAGCAACTATGCAAAGCCAAGTTCTGGACAAACTGGGTGTGGGGAAATTAGTTCATATCCTTTTCATCCAGCCATACTGTGCAATTGTTGTGAAAACTGGAAGTGTGGCATCATGATAATATGACAACTTATCGCATTATATGCATACTTCGTGTGCGTACAACCTATTAATGAAAATGCGAGACAACGTGGATCAGTGGATGGCTGGATATTACTTTGCATCTACGCCTTTGCATCTGGATATTACTTCAAGTAATTAGGTATCTGGATTCAATTTGCTGAATTTCTTGTTCCTTCGCTTTTTTGCGTGGTCAGCCTTATTAGCTATTAAATGTCAACGAATGATTTCATTCTGAAATTGGAGCAAGTAAGTGATGCCCTAAAGTTTCTCAGGTAGAGGGTAAGGGTAGCGCATAAGTCTGCAAACAATTAGCGGAAAAACCGGAGTATAAGCGATATCAAGTCGCTCAGCCAAGATGCCGGTGACATGTCTAGTTGTATACATTTTCTTTAAAAAAATGCAAGACTGCATCTGCATGCATTTATGAGTGTATCTTGGTGACTTTTTGAAAAAACAACCAAGACAGAGAGATATGACAGTTTTTGACAATTCTGAGGCAACTTATCGAAATTCGCAGTTTGATTGACTAACCGCAGTACAAATTAATTCACTGCAAAAATTTAGTTCGTAGTAAAGTTAGAAATATGTTGTGTATAAAAGTTTAGTAGTGATTTCTTGACTTCCGAATGGAGCTGACAAGCTTTTTCCAACTAGCATTAGAAAGGGACTGCTGGTTTCATTGTTAAAAGTTGGTCAGTGTCTCATTGATCTTTAGTCTATAGTTCTGAAATAAAAGTTTCTGCATTGAGGGTCTAAAGTAAACCAACAAAACCCAAAAATGTCAACCTGTTATAGATGTCCACTTCTCCGACTCCTCTCGATAAGTTAGCAAGCCTACCATGCTTTGCTTGGTCCATAAAACAATTATTTTAAAGTTTAACTTTTCATTGATGTTTTTATCTCTACAAATGGGATTCATTATAGACTCCAAAATAGTGCATAGATAAATGCATTCAAATATTTATTTTTCGCATTTCTAATGATCTACTAGACTGAATTGGAAGTACAAACCAATATAGCATTAAATTTTGCATTCATTCAGTCTGCTGGAGTTGGTGAGAATTTTCTATCCGAATGAGGCGTAATGTTCATGACTAAAAACTAACTGAAATATGTACCTAAATTTTGGGTAGGGTAACCTTTGATAAAAATTTCTGAAAATGTTTGTTTGAAGCGTATTTTCTCAGTGTTTTGAGTGTTTAATTTTCTTTTCTTTTTCGTGATTCGTAAATATTTACAAATTAGATAAAACACTGAATTCAATTTTAGAGATATCGATGAAGATTATATGACAATGATAAATATGCATTTAAATTAAACGATGTGTATGACCTTGATGCATACTTATAGTATACACCTACCTTCAAAAATAACTCGTGCATATTTTTGTGATTCAGTAAATTAAGTAAGTGTGCAAATGTAACACAAATCCAACCAAGGAAAAGTGAATCCAATGTTCAAAATGTGCAGTGACCGTGATCTGCATTCAATACGATTTATTCGCTCAGAAATAGAATTAATGGAGGCGTTGAATTTTGTCATCATCATCAAACTATGTTTTTCTTTTTAGAGACGAATGAGGAATGAAAGAGATTAGTAATACTTGTGTCTGCTGGAAACTGAATAAAAGTTTGCTTCACTAAAGAATTGAAGTAGCAACGTTCACAAATTGTAGCCCATAACGCACGATCACAAGAAGACCTTTAGCGTGTAATACATCTACTCCATACACACACATCCCAAATAATCCGAATCCAACATAGCCACACATCCAGGCTATTTAGCATGGTTAGTTTTTAGTATTCTTTTGCAAACATACTTCTGCGAATTGAGAATGCGATTTTCAAATAGCAGTATGATTTTAACATAAACGAGCAATATCTCGTTTATTTCACACACAGAAATGATTGCGAATTGCATGGTTAAATTGTGAAAATTCATATTCCACACATAAAGCTGACGGATGGCTAAGGGATTATAATTTAAATTTTGAGAAGGATAAGGAATAACTGCTTAATCCTAATTTCCCGTTCTAGTCCCAGTTCCTTGTTTGTGCAAGTTTTTGTCAATTCGAAACGTTTATTTTACATTATAGTCTGTCAAGTATTGCCAACATCAATATAACCAACAAAAACATGATGCAGATACATTAATACGAACACATTTTGCAAATTTCATCCCAGAAACGTTCCCCATACGAACCGTTTTCAGATCATCCTAGTGTCCTAAGAAGGGTGAACATAATCAAAAACTGCGTAATAAAAGAACCTGCATTGCATGAAATAGTTCACAAAGACTTCGACTTCATTTGATACACACTACATACGTGAGGGATGCACGAGAAAAATTTTCTTTTCATGACAACAGGGAGGTTCAGGCAAGTGAGAAAGGCAGGGCTAGCATGAGATCCCCGCAGCCTATGTGCAACCAATCCTCTGGATGGCTTTTGGCCATTGGTGCACCACACAAGCAGCAGCCTTCTCGTTGCTTTGAAAAATATACATATTATACCTTAGTAAAAAGAAGATATACCTAGGCACTTACAAAAGTATATCCTTTGCTGTGTAACCTTTCTATCGGGAGGAGTAAGTCCTAATTCCGCATCACGTTACATATATGTACGCGATAGTTATATATCAATGAAGCAGATGCAGCACTATTCCAATGCATGAGTTAACATCACTGGTGATTATGAACATATATGTGTGAGCACTGCAACGTCTCACGGGCTTACCAAGTCACATTTTTATGTATGAAATGTTCCATGCTGCCACCCTAGTTGTAAGTAAAACCCCAGAACCTGTATCAACATCAGTCTTGTAAACTGCATCTTCGCATGTGGTTCTAGTTTGAATGCCTGCTTCAAAACTCCTGAACACAAATTGATATCGTTTAGAAAGAGCACGGAGAAAAATTCTCGTATTATAACCTCTCATGTTATAATATCGCACTTGTCCTTTGGTTGTTTATCTGTTTTTTAGAGACAGTGATGAGTAGTTAGCACGAGGAAAGTTTGTCTTAATTTCCTCTAGCATAAAAGAAAAAAATAATTTTGTCAGTGGTTTCTCACGATAGTGGCTAATATGTGGTGACAAATTATCAGCATTTAGTTCGCACACTAATTTGACGCATTATATTATCGTGCGTCACCAGGATGTTGGTTAGCTGGAACTGTGTGGTGCTGGTTTTTGTGAAAGTTCTTCCTGCTGCCAACATCGTACGATTTTACACAGCGCTACAAACTTCCAGTCATGAATAAGGCATCATCAGTGTCGTGTCTTGGACCTACAGCGGCCGCTACTTTAAATAACCACCTTACTCACCACCCCCACACACATCCCCATTTTGTTGCAGCGCACAGACCTGCACCTCATCATCATCACCATCATCACCATCTACAGCATCAACAACCTCATCCAGGAAACATGTTACCCTTTGATTCGCTCGGGCTCTATGAGCCTCAACCAAAACCACGATTTTATTTTAAAATGCCTCGAGTTGTCCCTGATCAGAAGAATAAGTTCGAATCGGATGAACTTTTTAGGAGACTTAGTCGTGAAAGTGAGGTTAGTAATTTTGATTATCAAATCAAGTAATCCCAAAAAATCTCAACTACTCAGGTATCTCTTTAATCTTAAACTGCTGCTCGGTGAATGTCAAGTTATGATAAGGTCATGGCTTAAAAAACATTTAGGTCAATATTTACCATGTGCTTAATGTGCTCAAATCAAAACAAATATATGCATGTCATGTAACCCAGTAAGCACATTAAGTTTGGGCAAACTTGCATAAAAACAAGACCAACACGAAATGTTACCCCAACACAATGGAAAAGCATTTGATGTGTTTAGTAATACTTATCCGAGCGAAACGAAGCACCAGATTTTGAGACGGTGCGATCTCAGTTTATAAGAAGTCTTTGTCAAAAGTCATATCGTCAGTGACTTATGAAATTCTCAGAAAAATGATAGCATACCTTTTTTCCTTGCATCTTTTCATATTTGTGCAAAGTATGCAAAAAGTGCACTCTGCGTGATTCACTATATAACCTAGTCCTCGTGTGTATAATACCAAGTCAATTAAATATGGAACAATGCTGTACTGTACCGTATAGGGAAAAATGCTCTAATTCTTATTCAAGTTTATGCGCTGGTTTCAAGTGAGATCTGTAGTTGGCAGATCTCTTGCGAGTTTTATGCAGATTGTCATCGTTGTCATTCATGGAATCATACAAAGAGCTGCTAGGTCGCTTCTATGCATGCATCTCCCGTTTTGGTCTAATATGCCAGGGTTAAAAAGTTCATTGCGTTCATTGATCATAGTATATAGGACAGGAAATGCGAATGGAACCGTTCTTAACTGTGTGTATTGTAGATGCGTTAATAAAATTGCTTAAACATATGTACTTGATTTAATATAAGT
Source organism: Sinodicranocentrus sp. ZH6 (assembly GCA_027743935.1). Classification (NCBI taxonomy): domain Eukaryota; kingdom Metazoa; phylum Arthropoda; class Collembola; order Entomobryomorpha; family Entomobryidae; genus Sinodicranocentrus; species Sinodicranocentrus sp. ZH6. The sequence continues at coordinate 4,453 of JAHZNA010003704.1, read as the reverse complement.
TTGCTTTGATTTACAGGTACGATACACAGGATACAGAGATAGACCTCTTGAGGAGCGTCAAATGAGGTTTCAAAACGGATGTAGAGAGGGCCACACAGAAATAGTAAGTGCAATTCTGAATACATCCATTCATTAGTAAAACTTTTCTCCTATCTTTAACTTTGACTCATGAATGACACATGCGTAATTTTCTTCAAGCTACTAAAGAAATTTATTTTCGTTTAAAGACAAATTGCAAATCGCTTCATAGGAATAAGGAATAAGTCTGCGCTGATTCAGCAAGCACCATGAGTGCGCGAGTGTGAGAAAAACGACGTCGTTTTTAGATTGATTTCGCCTGACACGTACGTGGCATGACTTTCAGATTCCGTATGAATGAAAGCATGTAAGAAGGAAGAAGAGTGAGGTTCTGGGAATATGACGCCCGATTCTCAGAATTAATTGGATTTCCCAGCTACAAACCAAGGCAAAACGTACACATAAGATGACTAATCAGTTTTTAAGGATTTTATCAGTTCAGTTCCGAATACTAAATGTCAAGTTTCTAAACGCTAACTGTATGAGATGCAGAAGTTACTCTGAAAGCATGATATCACAACAAGGTTGTTCCAATGCGAAAGTTTTTCCTTCACGATTTCAAAGCCTATCCATAGAATATCCCACCCGGTAGAAAACTTAATACGTTCTCAACCACCCATGTTTATATAATTCGAGATGATGTACCTATTTGTCCTAAACGAACCACCCATAAGTCTCACATAAAAAAGAGGAACAGTATGAAACTACTATATAGCTTATAAAATGTATCACATATTATCGTAGCTTTCGTCGTCCTCTTATAATGCTTCTGTTGGATGAATTTCCTGCGTTAAAGCATACATAACAATATGCCTGATTACGATCAAGGCAAATGGATAAGGGGTGAATTACAGATAAAACGTATTCATAGGGTCGGATTGTCGGATCAAAGGGCTCTAGCGTTTTTAGAGAAAGAAAAACAAATAGAAATGGATCTGTCCCTTTGAAAAGATTACGAGAGCGACTATATTTTATGACGATGTTTAGTATGTGCTTTCAACCGACAAAAGCTGACTATAGAATCGGAAGATTCTTTATGATAGCGTAGAATAAATAAAAACATTCACATTCATCCTCGCAGCTTGTGCCCTTGTGTGATTCCTAACTTGTTCTTCCTAAGAACCAAAGCTTCTGATAGATGAGTTTCCAGATCAGTTGTTACACTTATGTAATGACATCGATCCCTTCCCCCTCCTTATCTATCGTTTTCATCCTCCTTCCTATACATATTTTTTCAAGTTTGTTAGGCACAGCTAGTTTTAAATGATATGTTGATGTGCTTGTTGTGTCAAACAAAATGGCAGCTGAAAACTGAGCCACTTTCCGTTGACTCGTAGGGGAAGCAACGGGATTCTGAATTTCTGATATGATGCGTGCTCAAGTTGCCCCAAATCAAAATTAAATGTTTCAGATTTGATCACGACAATGCTCACTGCAAATCTTTATGCTACATGTTTGTCCTTGAAATTTTTTGCGATTACAATATTATGCTATAATCAGTTAATTTATTTAAAAAAGCCGTATCTAAATATCATTGTTTATTTTACCATTACAGGCGTTTATTGCAACGGGTACAAATCTACAATTAGTCTTCAACCCCGTGTCAAACGGATATCTAACCGACCTCCGCGACTGTGACTTTGATAAAGAGCACGGAAAGGTAAGTTTCGAAACAGGTTTTACAATACTTTTCAAGTGCCGCTTAATTGCTATATTGTTCCCTTTGTAATTCAGTTACATCACCGACATTTAAAACATACTAGCGATCTCTAATTAAATCATTATATCCGTAAACACTCAATTTAGATTGTATACTTATCAAGGCACACCGTAAAGCTAGATAATTAGACTCTGTCAGCCCATCAAAAGGTGAAGGAATGAAAATGAAGTAATTAAGATTATGATTTGACAAGAACATAAAAAACTTAAAATATCCCTCCGCAGTTGTACCATTCTCTGACGAGCTTTCCCTTTCATTCTGTCAGATTACATGATGTAAAAAATAGAATAGATATTGCTTGAGGACCCTTCTTACGTGTAGTTGCTTTAAAATGCTCTAGAATTGAAGCAAAGTCTGTAAGGGGCTTCTTGGTTAGAAGACAAAAAATAATATTAAAGGGCAGTAGAGGCGGACAGTCTTCTCTCCCACTGCTGCTAAAAGTCAAAATTCAAGATGGTAAATAGAGATGGTAAAAGTCCTCTCACTATAACCATCATTATTCATATAGATAAGAACACTACAACTTGAGTATATATTTTTAAGCCAGCCTTCAGGCCAAAATAAGGAGCACTCACTACAAAAGTGAGAATTTGTGAAGGAGACTGTTGATTATTGAGTTAAAACATTACCGTCAGACTGGCGATGAAATTATTACATGGAAAAGGCTTTTCTGTTCTCGTGAAAAAGGAGATAATGTGCGCTCGCAGGAACAATGAGTGTGTGTGCTTGTGCCTCAACTATAATTTTCCCCTGTTACCCTCTATCATCCATGGAAGCAGTAGATAAAGAGTTGTAAGACAGAGGAGGAAATAATTTATTGAGGAGACCACCTGAAGTAGCCAAATATAAAGTTGATGAGTAAAGGGGTTGATCCTTCCGGAAGGGACAACCTGTAATTACTGACGCATAACCCTTCGTCTTGATCACTCTCTTTCGTTCTGCTTTACTGCTGATGATGATTTTCCCTCAAACGTGTTTTATTATTGGGGTGTTGTTAGTAGTCTTGAAAAGAAAGGTCGTGCATATGAATTAAAGTTTTGTGTGTGAGCTTATCCTTCTGTTTGTTTCAATTGACTTACTGAAATCTAATTCACCTCTTCCTTGAGTTTAAAATTTGTTATCTCCCGTCATTATTATGCAATAGATGGATTAGATGTGGCGATATGATAAGGATTCGTTGATCGTCTCTGATAATCTTTATTGCTCATGTTTGATTACGTGTAGAGTACATGCACTGCATTAAAAATTGTAAAGTAATAAAAAAATAGTGTAGAATATTATCCAAAGCTTCTTCCCCTTTCATGGTGATAATTGATAGGTGCTATTAATATTTTCTGACTGGTTTCTGGAAGATAAAGGGAATGGACCTCCAGAACTTTTTTTTATAAATCTTGACTCCCATGGTCGTTTTGTATGTTGCATGTAGTTTGCTACCCTACCAAACTCATAATTACATTAGCTGCTACGCACCTTGTGATTCAAATTGTAATGAGTCAATAATCACACTTAATCGGAGACGGAGAGTATTTTCTTTTCTTGTCAGTTTCTCACATCGTCTCTATACCCTCTTATTTATTACATAGGGTAATTTTCCTTACAGAAAATTATAAATTTCCGGATGAGCTTTGCAAAGAACACGAGAAATGTGGCAAACTGAGAAAGTTTGAAATGTTTTGTGTGAGAAAATCCATTAAGTTTTTTCTAGCAAAAAAATGTATTTTTGCACTGTAAATTTTGTTTTGAAATGAAGTCATCTAGCGAATTTTAAGAGAATTTTACGACCATTGAACTAATACTGCGATACCACGATAATTACCATTTATAGCTAAATAATTACCTTCCACCTTTCTAGAAAAGAGGTATAAGAAAGTAGAATTATGACCATAGCCACGTATTATACGGCTCAATTATCTTTATAAATGTCCTCGTCCATGCACGAGTAATCACACAACTGATGATCATAACATAGCAAAAAAATGCATCTTCTCCTGTCAAACGGAAGCAGTAACCTATAAAACGAAGATAATTGAATGTTCCTACTATATACTTAAGATTTTTACTATTTTCAACAACAGCTTCACAGCAGTGTCAGCTGTATTTTGGCTTAGAGATCAAGGCTTTTTTCGAGCAAAAAATAGGACATTTAAGGCATAACACGCACGTAGATTTGAGTAGCGCAGCTTCAGTCGAAAGTCAAAAGGTTTACTACAGAAATATGTTATGCAGGCTTGTTGTAATGTGAGGTACATAGAATCTTCTGAAAATCCGTTTTTTCAGTCTTACGTCGTCTCTATATATTGATGCTATTTAGGTATGCAGTCTGCGTTGCACTTTTTTGGATGCAATTACTGGTTACTATTCTTGACCAGAGATGCAAGATTATCATAATCACTTGTTAAGGAGATATAGTATACCTTGTTCTGAGAGCATGGCGGACGTCTGACATGTGCAGTTTTGCATTTTCAATGAAACCCAATCTTCTGGTATGATATAATGATGTGCACGTACACGAGAAATTGAATAAGCATTTAATAGCCATCCGATTATTTTATATTGAGTTGAAGGAGGATGCTGTCCAGAGGCAGACTGTCTGTCTTTTGAATGGAAGATTTTAAATTGCAGTCAAATTGATGCATGCTTTTTGAGATTGAGGAA